>OZ020264.1:8464766-8575414 GCA_963971285.1 Astropecten irregularis | reverse complement strand
CTTCCTTAGTCTGAATATTTTTTCAGTTCATTATTTACATGTACAGTTTATTAACAAGCGACAGTCAGTGACAAACTGACAATATGTACGTTATTGGTAAATGTTTGAACATTTCTGTTTGGTTATGTTACCAATCCTGTACATATTGTACCTGTTCCATAGCAAAATGAATGAATATTTCTTAAAGGGTGGCCGCAATGGGTGTTTTTGCTTATATATTGATGGAATTAAGTCTTTAAAACGCAGTTGTGTGGCTGTCGTAGTTTTAGCCTTCCTTGTGTTGGTGTTAAAATCATTTTATAAACTGGTAGGGAGGAACGTCATGACGTCATCTCGGCCGAACCTGGTAGCTGGTTCACAAGCCATGAAGTAATGCTAAGCTGGTTCCCGCGTCACTGACGGCAATCAAAATCCCGTACTAAGGGGTGGGGCATGGACACAAAATGCTAATGGGGTGCGGATTATTTGGAGAAAACAAAATAGCAAACAAAAAACAAACTTTAATCAAATTTAATATATTTTTTAAAAGATAATTAAATTATTCCGGTGGATTTCATTAAATATCATTGCACCCACCTTTTAATTTTTTTTTCCTTTTGTTCCATTTGTTCCTTTCTAAAGGTCCGTAGAGGCTGACATGCCAAAGGTCCCACCACCATGCCTTATGAAGGCACACTCTACGAGTTCCTGAGCGAGGTGGGGCTACAGCAGTACCACCAGGACTTTGTCAGCAAGTTGGGTGTGACGGCCATCGATCACCTGGCCTACGTACAGACCGACGATGTACTCCACTTGGGCATGACGGCGCCGGAGTGGCGGCGCCTCAAAGCATCCATGAAGAAAGTCAAGAAGGGCAAGTTTAAGCCCGGGGTGAGTAACCGGGGGTATTCATCCTGGGAGTTTCAGCATGCTCTAGCTATCAGTTCAGGGGTGGATTTCACGAAGCCCTGCGATCGATCGTAACTCGATTTATGAAGGATAACCCATCGTAGGGGGGCCTATCCTACATAGGGCTGCAATTGCATCAAAGGTCCTACGATTGATAGTAAGTTACGATGAGTTTGGTGAAATCGACCCCAGGGGCCTTTTTCACACGACAGTAGCTTGTGAACTGAAAAGTGAACTAAGAGAAAATGACTGGAGCGGGATTCGAACCAGTGTCCTCCGGAATGCTGTACTGGCACTTGTACCAACCAAGCTATTCAGCAGCCCTTTGTTGGTGGTGTCCCTAATAGTCAATTTTCTCCATGTTCGTTTGGCAGTCAGAAGCCATGAAACCACTCACATACCGCTATATCCCAAGGATCATTTCAATGATACACGCAGCAATGCTGCAACCTAGGAACAGTACATGGGGATCACTCAAAGAGGATACGGCTTTTTAATTAACTATATAATCATCAAACAACCACAAGGGAAACTGACTGAATTTAAAGTCATTGAAAAGTGAACAAAGAAAAAAGAAAAATTGACTAGAGCGAGATTCGAACCCGTGACCTCCAGAATACTTTACTGGCGCACTTACCAACAGAGCTATCCAGCCCTACTTGTATGTTGGTGGTGACCCCAATAGTCAATTATCTTTGTTTGTTTGGCAGTCAGAATCCATGAAACCATGCACACACTGCCATAATTGTTTACCTTTCAGTGACTTTAAATTCAGTCAGTTTCCCTTTTAGTTATTTTATGATTGTTGAGCGTAGGGTATCTTGTGCAGCTATAGGATCTTTGGTAGTGTCCTAATCTGAAGCAGTTGCCAAAGTATTTTGGGAGAAGAATTAATTCGGCTTCCTTGCCCTGCTGTCTTTCCTTTCTCCTTTTCCTGTCTCCATTTCCTTTCTGCTCTTCCTTTTCTTGTTCCTTTCCTATTCCTTCTCATCTGCTCGTGCAGCCCATCATCTGCCTCCTTCCTATGACCTCTGACCCCTTTCATCACCCGCCCCTTTTTTTATTTCAAGATGAAGCAAGTCTCAGTCTTAGGTTTGCCTGTCCTCTTTCTTATCTTTACATCTCGATTATAGAATCTCTATTAAAGGTAGTATCATACTTTGGTTTTTATCAAAGAAATACAGATTCATGGGCAAAAATATCAAGACAGATACAGTAACAGTCATCTGTGAAAATTTCAGTCCCATACGGTGCCCACTTTTTGAGGAAACAGTGAAAAACAGCCACAGTATTTCTTAAGTCTTTTCTCTTTTATTTTTGATCTTTTAAAAGATCAACAAGATTTTTGGTCGTTGTTTTACTAATTTCTGGATAAATACACCATTTCAGGTGGAAAAAAATTAACGGTATGTTTCTACCACCACTATCTTCATACCCTGTAAGTATCTGTGAAAATGTATGTTTTGGCTTCTTACCAAAGTATGATAGTACCTTTAAAGGTAGTATCAAACTTTCCAAAACAGAAAACTTCACAGATTTACCTCTTACAGGGTATACAGTTTTGATCTTTTAAACATAAAAAATAACGGTGAAAGGACTTAAGAAATACTGTAGGCGTTTTTCACTGTTTTCTCAAGAAGTGGGCACCGTATGGGACTGAAAATTTCACAGATGACTGTTACTGTATCTGTCTTGATATTTTTGCCCATGAATCTGCAATTTCTTTGACAAAAACCAAAGTGTGATATTTAACCTTTAAGCTTTTGCTGATAATATTAAAGTTGCGGAAGTGTTGTTTACTTAGTCACAGAAATTGCCTCGTTAAATTTAATAAGATACAGCACAGTCTCTAGAATATTTATAAAGACTTTCATTTCAAGAGTGTCTCCCAGTTCATGGGCGGGGTAAGTGGGGGGAGGGATTCACATGTATGGCAAGTCATACTGGTGGACCGGCATTGCTAGCATTGTGCACTAGTCAGAATATTAAGGTTAATCAGTCAGTGGGATTCTTGTCGTTAATGTTTCACGGTGAAAGGATGTAAGCCAAATCGGTGTGGCTTAATGCCTGGCGTGAGTCATACATGTACATACATGTTATGGCTGATGGTACCGTACCTTTAATCGGTCTCTAATTGTCCTCTTATTGAATCAGGAAGACATCTACACGAGGCTCTATCAGCCAAGCTCTTTCAACTAAAGGAGTCCCCGCTAATTACCCAGCACAATATTAGCAATTAATTAATAAGCAAACTAATTATACAACAGACTTTCTTAGTTAGTGTACAGACTCTAATTGTGTTAACATCTGTTTGAAATTGTTGCTATGACTCGTTCTAGGCATTAAATTATCCAATAATTAGGCCTAATGAAGCCAAGTTTTCTTTTAAGAGTTTTATTGGGCATGCACTAATAAAGCACTTATTTAGAGGTTTAATACATTGGTAAAGGTGACAGAACAGCACTCACACTTGTCTGATCCAGCATGTACATGATGTAATAAACCTGTAAAAATTTTGAGCTCAATTGGACATCTGATATCCCAGTCCAGAGAAAATAGCAGGGGAAAAAATGTTGCATGTAAATTATTTGTTTTACACTTTTCTAAACGAAAAAAAGCATTTCAGGTAGAACATGCTGCAACCCCGCTCTGTCAGGTCAGGTCAGGTCTGAGGTCAACAAGTAATACCCTCATTGTTCCTCGGACTCGGCTGGCCAGTTATGGAGACAGAGCCTTTTCTAGCATTGCACTGTGCTTATTGAACATGCTCCCTGACCATCTAAGACAAGAACATGACATCAATCATTTTCAACAGCATCTCAAAACATTCTTTTTCTCAATGGCTTTCTCATCGTGAACACAAAATTGAGTTTTTTTTGTTTTCCACCTTAGACCGGTGCCTTTGAATGTTTTTTTTTTTTCAGATTAAGTTCGCCTTATAAATGCTATATTATTATCAATACATGTATTTTAGCAGGGGTTTCTATCATGTTCATCTTTATACCCTGTAAATCTGTCAGTACACGATTCTACCAATACTGTTTGTTCAAGTGCCGGACTTACGTAGTTACACAAATGTATTGAGAAGTAATGGTAAACTTTGGTTGATTTCAGAAGAACACTAAGGTGTCCAAAACCAAGCCAACCATCGTCAGAGTGCCATCCCAAGGCAGCACACCAACAGGAGGACATATCATTCCCGCATCGGCCATCAACATCCTAGACAGGGAGCTGGGTCGAGGGGAGTTTGGGAAGGTGATGCAGGGAGTGTGGACGGACAAGGATGGCCAGAAGGTAAGGAGAAGAAGGGGTCAAGAAAAAGATCGGCCAATCTGGCCAGTGGGCTTATAGTCATCTGACCAGCAGGCGCGAATTTCACGGCCCTGCTACGCGTTAAATCTATTGCATGGAATCTATAAGCAAGACCTTTCGGTTTAGCGGATAATTTCTAGGGTAACCGTGATCATTTTCTGCTAAAGAGCTGTAGTGTGCATTCTGCACAAATTCCTTGCTTACCGTTACTAAAAAGGAAACTCTTCCGTGAAATACGCTAACCGTAACCAAAAAACAGTCTGCTATCGTCAGCGAAGAATTTTTGCTAATGGTAATGGATTCCATGAAATTGGGCCCAGCGCATGCAAAAAATGAATTCGGTGGCAGACGGCTGCTCTTATCACAAAAGCAGTTAGCAGTTGCAGACTCGGTGATAAAAATTATCTTGAAAAACAAAATTGGCTGTTACTCCTTTGTCATTCCATGTGGCTCAGTCAATACCATATGTCTTCACTATACTGTAACTCCTTGCTCATCTTGCTGACTTAATCTCGCTGACTTAATCTCGCTGGCACCCGTGGAATTTAAGATGTTGATGACGTGTGGCCATATTCACACCTCCCATTGTCCCAGCCTGGTCATACTGTAAAAATGCTCTTACTAAAAAAAATGTTCATCAAAAATTTGACTCATTTAGTTCTTACAATTTGGATGCAATAGCCTTTCCCTGGGATGAACTTCTTGCTCATATGACAAAGGAATTCCCAGCCTATTATCCTTTTTTTTTTTAAATAATAATAATCTGTGTGTGTGAGTAAGATTGAAAACATAATAACTGTACGTCAATTTGTTGATGTTACTGTAATTTTTTAGTTCATGAGTCGTCGCTTTAATAACTCCCCAGTCTCAGTCGTTCGATTTTCTTGTTTACGACAAATTCAGGTCACTGGGCTTCACCGACCGCAAAATGAGATAAGCATATTAGGTTCGCCTTTTATTTTTATCATCGGCAGACTGAAATTTATTTACTACGTAGGGGCGTGCTTGCCATGCGTCCATTGTCTGGTGCTGGTAATTAAACAGCATGCACAGTATGTTGGAAATCTATCCGGTGAACTTGTGATGTGTTAAAGATAGTATCATACATTGGTTTTTTTAAAAGAAATACAAATTCATGGGCAAAAATATCAAGGACTATACAGTAACAGTCTGTGAAAATTTCAGTCCCATACTGTGCCCACTCTTTGAGAAAACAGTGAAAAACAGCCACAGTATTTCTTAAGTCTTTTCTCTTTCATTTTTTATCTTTTAATAGATCGGTCGTTGTTTTACTAATTTCTAGATAAATACACCATTTCAGGCGGAACAATTTTACGGGTATGTTTCTACCACCACCATCTTCATACCCTGTAAGTGATAAGTAAATCTGTGAACATTTATGTTTTGGTGTCTTACCAAAGTATGATACTACCTTTAAGTGCAAAGTTTTGATCGTGTAGAAACATGTCAAACTGGATGTGGGAGTGGACCAATTTTGTTTTAAGTCATTTCAAAAGTGGCCATTATCCTTGTAATTATGTCATTCGTCTTCTTCATACAAATAGTACACGATGCATAAATTCCAAATGTTCCTTTTTCATTTGGTTGACATGTACGTAATATCATACTGTGGTTTTTGTCAGAGAAATGCAGATTCACAGGCAAAAATTTCAAGAAAGATACGAGTTAACAGTCATCTGTGAAAATTCCAGTTCCATACGGTGTCAACTTTTTGAAAAAATAGTAAAAAACAGCCACAGTATTTTTAGAGATTCTTTCACCGTTATTTTTTATCTTTAAATTAATAAATTAAAAGATGAAAGTTGTTTTGGGTAATTGGTTTGACTCTTTTCAGGATAAATACAGCATTTCAGGCAGAACAATTTTAACAGTATGTTTCTACCATCACCATATACCCTGTAAGTTATAGGTAAATCTGTGAAGATGACTGTTTCGGTATACTACCAAAGTACGATAGTATCTTTAATTTACGAAGAGTGAGGTTGATGGACCCGTCCCATCTGCCCATCTCTCGTGCCGATCAGCCGAGTCTCAGCGGGGACGTGTCAAAAATTGTTGGCCAACTGTTAGGGAGGGAGTGTCAGGGGAGGGGGGATGCATTTGAATAGTCCGCTTGGAGCAGCGCCTGTTTCCAGCCGCGGGGAACATGCACTGCTGTCGGTCAAGAAACGTCTGGGCACAGCCCGCTTCCCCATACGTGTCATCTCTCCGTGACCAGACTATTTAGTTGTCACTGAATGTTTTTGCTTTCACTTTGTCAGGACCTTCAGGCTTAAAATTTGGAATACGATCTTCCGAGTCATCTGGGGTCGATTTCACCAAACTCTTCGTAACTTACTATCAATCGTAGGGACTTTTGATGCATTGCAGCCCTGCGTGGAGTAGGCCCCCTACGATGGGTATTCCTTCGTAACTTGAGTTACGATCGATCGCAGGGCTTCGTGAAATCGACCCCAGGGAGAGTTGGGATAGGAACGATTGTCCGGCACAAAATTTTGTCGGGCCAAAAATTATATTGCTTTGAGGGACTATCACACTTTGGTAAAGTAGATATAACAGCTGCGGTCTGTTCATAATTTTATTTGTCATGAAATAACCTGTGAAATTTTTCAGCTCAATTGATCATTGGAAACAGTCGCAAACAAGGAAAAACCGTTGCAATTTTTCAGTACGCCAAATTGTGAAGTAATTTTGCAATTGTGAGGTTTTGATCTCAGACAATAAAGTTGTTTTACTCATTTCTTGAAAAATCCAGCATTTCAGGTAGAAAATAATTAACGGTATGTTTGTACCGGCATGTCTATAAATATACCCTGTAAGTCACGTTGTACATAAATCTGTGAACATGTCTGTTTTGGTTTCCTACCAAAGTTACTATATACTACCTTTAAGTTTTTGTGGGAGTTGGCCCAAGAACTGTTAAATGTTTTATTTTAAACAGCTTCCATTATTATAATACCTTTCATTTACAAAAGTGAGACTGATGAGTCCTAAAGCAGGCCAGTCGAAATGTTGAGACCTTACGAGAAGTGCGAACGAAATAGAAGTGCGAATGGTCTTACATGGTGTTTCCGCAAACTGATCCACATACCAATTGTCACCATGCAAAGCCTCAAATCTTTCTCAGCTTTCATTATGCCATTAACTTTGATACAGGACTAGATTGTTCACACAATACATTTACATGTAGTTTGGAATTTTTGATTTTCATCCTGTAAAAAAAAGAACGAAAAAACTACCCACGAAAAACAATCTGTGATTCTCTTTTAGCCTTGGCTAGTATTAGGTGACAAATATTTCCCGCAAATTCCGGAAACATGAATTCAGCATAATGTATTCCCTTGGGTATCCATCGCTATTCCTCAATCTGTAACGCAGGCACCAGCAAATGAAACATATGTGTCTGATAAAGGATTTTGATCTTTCAATGTTTATTATTCATACTCTGGCTATGCACCATGCGGGAAAACACCATATTTGTACCTTGTGTCACTCGTGGCCCAATTTAACAAAATGAGGCACAAGTCATATACATTGAATTGAATCAATGCGGGCCATAAAACATTGCTGTACAACGCAGACTGATATGAATTTCCGATGTTTAAACCTCGATGACGTCTTCGTGTTGTTAAGCGAACCTAGGCGATATTTCAAAATGAACAAAAGGTATAATACATGATTGGTAAAGGTCACAGAACAGCACTCACACTTTGTCTAGTCCAGCAATGTACTTGAAATAATATAAAGCTTGTGAAAATTTGAGCTCATTCTGAAATCTGAGTCACTAGAAAATGGCGAAAAACCTGACTTAATATTTCTTATAAAACACTAAGAATGGTTTTGATCTTACCCCGAGATCAAAACTGGTTTCGGTCTTTGTTTTACTGATTTCTGGATAAATACACCATTAATGGCGGAAAATATATGAACGGTATGTTTCTACCAGTACCATCTTCATACCTTGAAAGTTATACATGATGTGAATCTGTGAATATTTCTGTTTGGGTATTTACCAATCCTGTACTGTACCTTTAAACTTGTTTTTCTCAGTGTACATGTATGAATATAAATGGAAAAATCAAAACTTAAACTAAGTCCTCAATTTGTAGGATTCTGTCCGAATTTTTTGCATATGAAATTCTATGCCCTCTCATACCTTAGCCCATATTTCATCTGTGTGCTATTTGCTGAATTTTGCGAGAAACAGATCAAAATTCCTTGAAAGCCAATTCCAAATACTTGCGTCCGACCCACGCACAGGGGGGAAAAGGGCGAAATTATGAAGAAAAAAGTGATTTATCGTGGAGGCCAAAAACTTTCCTGAGCGTTTACAGATTGGCACGGAATTCTCCGGAATGTTCCCAATGTTGTTATAAATTTTGATGTGGTTGTTCACGTTTTTTATGGCTATTATTTATTGTCGCTGTAAGAAATGTACAGTGTAGGCCCTATTATAGCCTTCTTTTATGGCAAAAGTGTCAATTTATCATTTGAGTCTATTTCCACTTTAAGCAAGCAGACAGTTCATTTGTTTTTGCCACACAATTACTGATTGTTTCAGAAGAATAATCTTTAAAGGTACGGCAATATCATACTTTGGTTTTTGTCAAAGAAATGCAGATTCATGGGCAAAAAAAACCAAGACAGATACAGTAACAGTCATCTGTGAAAATTTCAGTCCCATGCGGTGCCCACTTTTTGAGAAAACAGTGAAAAACGGACACAGTACTTCTTAAGTCTTTTCTCTTTTATTTTTGATCTTTTAAAAGATCAAAAAGATTTTCGGTCGTTGTTTTACTAATTTCTGGATAAATACACCATTTCAGGCAGAATAATCTTAACGGTATGTTTCTACGACCACCGTCTTCATACCCTGTAAGTTATAGGTAAATATGTGAATATTTCTGTTTTGGTTTCCTACCAAAGTATGATACCACCTTTAATAGTTGAGAGAAGTGAGCACATTTTGGGAAAACCAAAAATGATCCGATATCATTACTTTCCGAATGTACTACCTATTTTTTTGGCCAAGTTACTTTAGGAAGACAAATTTATGGTACATGTACATGTCAAAATCGAGTACTGTGCCAAACCTTTTAGATTGAAAAGAAAATACTTCCAAAAAGCAAAAAAGTACATGTGAAAATCCCAACAGACTAGAAATTTTTTTGCAACGGAGGAACTCATTCCCTTTCACAGTACAAGAAGGTTCCTCCAGAACCACCTGTCTCATTGCTGAATGCATATTATGTACATGTCTAAACACCTTGCAAGTTACAAGACTAGATAAACCATGAATTAGTGAATAGACAATTAATGTGTTCTATACCACACTGCTTGCTACTGTACATGGTGCCATATTGTGTCACTTCCAGAAGACTAAAGACTTTCACTGATAAAATCTGTTCAATGACATACAATTTATATGATGCAGGTCTCAAATTTGCTCTGACAAAGGCCTGTTTGTACGATCTGTCACTTACAGGGCTCTAGCTGCTACAAAACCTGTCAAATTTGGAGCCATAACAAAGCCTATTTAACACGTTTAAAGGTACTTTCATTCTTTGGTAGCATACTGAAACAGAAATCTCCACAGATTTAGGGCCTATCTATAACTTACAGGGTATGAAGATGGTGATGGTAAAAACATACATGTAAGCCCCCTACTGCTAAAAGTTTTTGGCCTGAAATGCTGTATTTATCCAGAAAAGAGTAAAACCAATGGGCACCGTATGGCTCTGACAAAAGCTCTGTTACTTTGTACTAGCACTAGCTGCTACAAAATCCATCAACATTGGAATTGTTACAAAGCCTATTTGGATCCATAACCCTAAGGTTTATTCTTTCAAGTACATGCTGGATTAGACAAAGTCTGAGTGCTGTTCTGTCACCTTTACCAACATTGTTACAGTACTCTCTAAATGCAAAAAAGTGAAAAGTCACTCTTTGAAGAGCCATATGAGGGAAAACTCTTTATCGAGCTGTCTTCCACTCTTTTAGAGTGACATTTGCATCGTTTTGAGTGATCTCTCACTCTGGTCCAGAGTGAAAACCACTCCAAAAGAGTGAAATAACCACCACTCTTTTTCAATAGCCATTATGAAGGACAAATTGATTTTGAACTGTGTGGTATTTTTCACTCTTTTGCATTTAAAGAGTACACACCCTTTAAATATCATTGGGGTTTTCCTTCCTCCGTGGTCATATAAAGCAAGTACTTTATCAGTTCATCACTGCCAGGAGCTCTTTTGGGTGGATAACAAGACTATAATGTAAATATTATTATTATCCCAAAGGCAAGGACAAATCTAAAAAAAACTCCAGCAACAAAGGACCCAGAACATATCCTCAGAATTCAGTTTTCACCCCTTTCATAACTAGACTTGCCATCGGAATAAAACATCTGTCTGTATTCATGTTTGTTTTTTCTCTGTTGTTCACAACTGACTGGGATTGCCATTGGTTTTCACTGTGGCTGGGAAGTTGACTCATGCTTGTGGAATTTGTATGAAATCATTGGCTTGGTTGTTGGCCTTGACCACAGTGTCATTAAAGGAACTACAGTCGGATTATTTTAAACAGTTGTTTGGGTTTTTTATCTTCAATCCTGGCTGTGTGTTTGAGGCTTGATTAAAGGTAATATCATACTTTGGTTTTTGTCAAAGAAATACAGATTTATGGGCAAAAATATCAAGGAAGATACAGTAACAGTCATCTGTGAATATTTTTATATCCATACAGTGCCCACTTTTTGAGAAAACAGTGAAAAACAGCCACAGTATTTTTAAGGCTTATCACCTTTATTTGTGACCTTTAAAAGATCAAAATTGTTTTCAGTCATTGGTTTTACTCGTTTCTGAATTTATACTGCATTTCTGGCAGAAAAAACGTTAACAGTATGTTTCTACCATCGACATCTTAATACCCTGTCAGTTATGGTTATTTGAATTGATTTGAAATGGTTTATTAAATTTAAAATGTAATCGCGGCCAAAGGGTGAATTAAAACATTTGCATATGAACACGATTTAACTAAGAAAACAATAAAAGTACATAGACAAAATATAAGAGAAATAAAAGGAAAACAAATGGTTATTAACACACCCAAAAGTTTATTAACATGAAACATTAAAAGATAAACCAGAGATTATTTTTAAAAAATAGGATATACATGTGTGTACAATGTATACATGTAATTAGGGCTAAAACAATGAGTCAATGATAAAAAAACAACAACTTTGTATCCCACTCCAAGGGCTCGAAATATCCACTAGACCGTGGACCGAGTTTAGTGATTTCATTGTCGGTCTAGTAAAGTGTGTACTGCACTAGTCCGGCTGTCTAGTGATTTTGTTTTCCTTGCACAAATAAAATGGTTCCTAAATCAATGATTTTTGACACATTATTGCATACAATTACGGTTTTCCTATGTACATGAATGTCACAGGTCTAGTGAAAAAAAGTTCAGGTCTAGTAAAATGCTTCAATTACTAGACCTGCTGTCCAGAGCCCCTTTTCACGAAATTCAAGCCCTGCACTCTACACGTCAAAAACAACGAGCATTTATATTTGTCTAGATATCATTACGTCTTTATTTAAGTAAATATGCCTACGCGTACAAATGCCAAGCTGTTGTACATGTGTACATGTGCATACATGTGAACATGTACTTTCACAATCGCCACTCCAAACCTTGAAAGTCCCGTCAATTGAATTGTAATTATAGGACATTATTGAATTTATCAAGGCAATTTAACAGATATGGGAAGTCATCTTGACCACATCATCCTGTTAGCCATTATGGATAGCCCTGGTCATTACTGGTCAGCCGTTATGAATAGCCCCTGGTCATTTCCTTGTCCAGTTGTTGTCCTTGCATCATCAACAGGGGAAATACATGTAGGATTTATGAAGAGAAGTAGCTGTCATTTGCGGTTCTGAATCCGGTGTCTAATGACTGTGAAGGGTAACACTTTGTGATTTAAAAACAAACAATCTAGATTAAAAGGTACATGTATATAAATACAAACATGATTGGTAAGGGTCACAGAACAACGCTCACACTTTGTCTTATGCAGCATGTAGGCCCTACAATGTACATGAAGTGATGAACCTGTGAAAATTTGAGCTCAATCTGACATCTGAGTCAGGAGAAAATAGCAAAAACCTGACTCAATTTTTCTTATTAAACATAAAGAATGGGTTCGATCTTATCCCAAGATCAAATGTGTTTTCAGTTGTTGTTTAACCAATTTCTGGATAAATGCACAATTTCTGTCGTAAGTATTTGAATGGTATGTTTCTTCCATCACCATCTTCATATCCAGAAAGTATGACGTAAATCGGTGAACATTTCTGTTTGGGTATGTTACCAATCCTGTACTGTACCTTTAAAAAAAAAAAGAATTTTATATTATTTGCTGTGTCATTGTGAAGTTGTTCGTCAACTTCCAGTTAGCTCGCATTCCTATCGTGTGAATTGAACCTCGAAATTGCCTACAGAACTATTTGTCATTTTTGCATTAGTCAGCCGGAAATTCATTCACTGTTGGTAAATAAATCGCAAATTTGTGGAAGTCATATCTTGATAATGGCCGAGGTGTGTAGATGCAATGCCCACTGCATGCAACAAGCCCTTTCAATTATATTTCCACACGTTTTGCGGCCGAGTAAATCTCATCCAAACCGCATGTTCACTTCATGACATATTTTTATGCGAGTGCTTGCTGAGGTTATTCAATCAACTGACTTCTTACAAAAAAATGACAGAATTTTCACAGCGTTTTCTTTTCTTTTATTTATTTCTCGTCTTTTTTTTTTTACTTTATGGATTACCCTGTTATGAAGGGTACTTGTGTGGTAAGAACCTTTGGTATGTTGGACCCTATTCATTCCACTGTTGACACACCGGACTTTAGTGTTTGCTAGTGAAGAATACCAGCATTCACAGAAAAAAACTACTTGTACAGTGTGGACAATAGACCCACCAGTCTACAACAAGTGTATAGCAATGTTGTTCATAGTAACTGTGTTATTATCATTGGTACCCTGCCCACCAGTAGCAGTTTGTGTGCTGCTGGGTACTGCAGAGAAAACAAGTTTGGTGTTTGGAAAGGAGCCAGTGAAAATATTTGAGTTTTGTCTGCCAAAAATAAATCAAAACGTCTGCAACTTATTTTTGTCTATAGATTCGGGCAACACTGGACCCTTGTATGCAGTTGCCTATTAAATATGCAGAGGCCTTATACTGTTGAGAAAAAATAATGGAATCTGTGAATTTAACCCAGAATTTCACAAAAGTTTCTCCTGCCAATAGCAAAGTTTTAGGCAAATTGGATTAGTTTTCTTTATTGTATCCCATTACAGGGTAATTATAAGTGCTCGCAAAAGATTAAGAACAATAAAACAGTTACATATAGGCCTAGTTTTACAATGATACAACACATTTAAAAGATAGAGAAAAATTCTTCCACTAAAAAAATGATTCGTGGTTTCATGGCTTCTGACTGTCAAATGAACAAAGATAATTGACTATTAGGGACACCACCAACGTAGGGCTTGGTAGAGCTCCCGTACAGTATTTAGGAGGTCACCGGTTCGAATCCCACTCCAGTCAATTTTTCTTTGTTCGCGTTTCAATGAAATAAAAAAGATATTCAACGGAATAATTATAATCAACTATGTTCAGAAATTTTTAGGCTCAAGTTTGATTTGTTGAACCTTCAGATGAAGTGACAAGGTTTTGAAAGACTTTCCCTGCATTTCAATAGTGTGATAGACGCATTCGCCGTACAGTGAGCAAGCGTCTATCACATGCGTGCAGATTTCCTGATTAATTATGCAAACCAACCCAACACTGACCTCTCTAAGTTTTGACCAATCAGGGGGCATCTACTATCATACCGTTTGGTGAGCGCATCTATCCCGTAGATAGCTGCTGCCGCAAGGACGCGCAAAATTGACCAATCAACATCCTCCGTCACGATCATGACGGAAATGTTCTCAAAACAGATCTGATTGGCTGATGTGCCGCGTTGCATAAAATTTGCATGCACGCATGTATCACGGACGTTCGTACGTAGTGTGGCACGGAGTAGAATGGGTGATACTAGCTTTTCAACTGAAACAGCTAGTTTAAGTCAGTTATTGAATTTACATTGAAGCAAATGTAGTCCACCTGTTTAAAATGTCATTGTCGCCAAATCATCGAGCCAGCAGTTGAATTTTAATTTTCACTGTGAATTCTGTACCCCACATCTTTATTACATGTATATCAAGGCTAAGAGAAAAATAAAACCAGTATATACGTCAAATTTTTTTTTTTTTGGCTGTTCATTGAGTCGGAACATATTGACTGCGAAATGGATTCATTTTGTGGAGTTTCTGACTCACTGAGGTCCCCGTCATCGGTCATATATCGCTGCAACTGGAATTGTATTTTGATGTAGTATTATTATTCTAAATATCCAATGTAATGTAATGGCAGTGAGCCCAGACTAAGCATTATGCATGGTACAGTGGTAATTCAGTGTGTTTCATTGGGGGGGGGGAGGGGTTCTGGGGTTACCAGCACTTTGTCAGTTTCATGAGTATCCCACCTGTATCAGGAGGGGGTTTTAATGCCATGTTTTTCTTGTTTAAGATGAATGGATTTTACCAAAAGGACGTTTACAAATCTCTGTTATTCCCATTTGACATGTGCATTAAAGCCCACAGATGGAAAAATTGTACAAAACATGCTAGGTACAGGTATGAACATGTACATATGTACTGTAAATTAGCCATGTCTGAATAGCGTGGTCTGCATAAGGCCTTTTCACACTATCTCCTTTTCGATCCATGTTGAAACCAACCCGGATCCACCCCGGTTCAGCCCGGCAAGGTTTTAGAACCGGATCGAAGAGATGCAACATTCACACTACGTTTATGGTGGACCGGCTCATACAACACAGATCATGCGTCACACGGCCCAAAATGCAGTTTGGAACCGGGTTGAGATTTTCAACCCTGCTCCCTACCAGGGTTTATTTCGATCCGGCTAGGCCGTCCTACCCGGGTTGGCTCGGGGTTAAACATTTTCAAGTGTGAAAAGGGTTGAAAAAATCTCTGGGTTCGATCCGGTTCCAACCCCGAGAATTTGGATTGTGTGAAAAGCCCTATATAGTCATATGTACACCACACTGGCTGTTTCGTTATTAATGATCTTTCATTCTTTCAATTCTTTCAGTGTTGGAAGTTGACAAAGTAATAGTTATGTCAACTTCCAACACCTTGGGAGCTAAGAATCGACTGTCGCCCTCAAACCATGTGATATTTGTATACTAAGGTACTATCATACTTTGGTAGCATACCAAAACAGAAATCTTCACAGACTTACTTACAACTTACAGGGTATAAAAAACACTGTTATAGTCCCTACTGTTAAAAATGTTCTGCCTGAAATGCTGTATTCATCCAGAAAGGAGTAAAACCAATGACCAAATACAATTTTGATCTCTGGAAGATAAAACATTCTGTGAACAGATTTTTGAAATACCGTCGACGTTTTTCACTGTTTTCTCAAAAAGTGGGCACCGTATGGGACTGGGAATTTCACAGATGACTATTGATGTATCTTCCTTGATATTTTTGCCCATGAATCTGTATTTCTTTGACAAAAAACAAAGTATGATATTACCCTTTATTAAGTTAATGTACCAATGTTGAACAAAGGATTTCGATTATGAATTGATTAGAACGAGTACTCCAATGCCTTTCTTCAATCTGGTCTTGGTCTTCGTGTTTCTCTCTTAAAATGTTCTGATTTTTGTTTCTTCTAATGGAATCTAGCGACTGACATTATAAGGGCAGACATGTAACCCCCTTCATGAGCCGAATTCCATGCCCACTATGTAATGTATACAAAAAGCCTGTCATCGTCACGGTTATAATGGCATGTCAAGTGGAAACAATGTTCTGTTGGTTAAAGGTAATATCATACTTTGGTTTTTATCAAAGAAATACAGATTCATGGGCAAAAAAATATCAAGGAAGATACAGTAACAGTCATCTGTGAAAATTTCAGTCCCATAGGGTGCCCACTCTTTGAGAAAACAGTGAAAAACGGGCCACAGTATTTCTTAAGTCTTTCCTCTTTTATTTTTGACTCTTTTAAAAGATCAAAATGATTTTCGGTCGTTGTTTGACTAATTTCTGGATAAATACACCATTTCAGGCGGAAACATTTTAACAGTATGTTTCTACCAGCACCATCTCCATACCCTGTAAGTTATACGTAAATCTGTGAACATTTCTGTTTTGGTTTCTTACCAAAGTATGATACGTCCTTTAACAGTGGTTAGCTGTAATATCATTATCCCTGTTACGCTCCCCAGCATGTTGGATCATCACCTCATGTCAGGTTCAGAGATGGGAGGTCAGGTGGTCAAGTGCCTTCACCTCTTGGTTATGACTCATGTGCAAAAACTCCACATGCACGTGTATGATTTATGTCAGGCTTTAAGGTTGCACCCAAGTAAATAAACTCCCATAGATAACAGTGATAATTCCTAAATCTTCAAAAATTATTTTAAAAATAATCAGAACTCTCACAGGTGTTCAGGTTGCACAGAAAAATTATGATGTGCGCACTGGCAGCCATTTTAATCAGCCAAATTTACTGTTTTCATTTGATATGTGATTCTGGCAAATAATTGGCCTTAATAATGATTATAAGAATTATTCAGGTGAAAGTTTGTCTTACAACACTTCAATTTGATGTTGATCATCAGAAATAGCTCCGTTGTTTACTAAAATGGCAGCCGAATGATACTTAAAGGTAGTATCATACTTTGGTAAGAAACCAAAACAGAAGTGTTCACAGATTTGCATATAACTTACAGGGTATGAAGATGGTGGTGGTAGAAACATACCGTTAAAATTTTTCCGCCGGAAATAGTGTATTTATCCAGAAATTAGTCAAACAACGACCAAAAATCTTTTTGATCTTTTAAAAGATCAAAAATAAAAGAGAAAAGACTTAAGAAATATTGTGGCCGTTTTTCACTGTTTTTCTCAAAAAGTGGGCACCGTATGGGACTGAAATGTTCACAGATGACTGTTGTTACTGTATCTGTCTTGATAATTTTGCCCATGAATCTGCATTTTTTTGATAAAAACCAAAGTATGATATTACCTTGAACTTTCTTGGCTGAGTAGGCTACATGTATCTACATGTAACACAGCAAGCAGCGCCATACTATCTTTGGTTTGTATGTTGCAACATATATTAAAGTCTTGTACCCTGTCTCCTTTCTCTCCCTGACCCATCCAGATCCAAGTGGCGGTCAAGTGTCTGAGTCCGGAGAAGCTGTCAGCTGATAGATCGCAAGACTTCGTCAAGGAGGCCGCCATCATGTATTCAATGAATCACGATCACCTCGTTAAGCTGTTTGGTGTAGTCCTAGATGTGGACACCTCCTTGATGCTGGTGAGTTCAAAGGAACTAAATTATCCATCTACACTGTATGAATCTTGCCTCTTGAAGGTACAGTACAGGATAGGTAACTAAGGCTGCAGTTTGTATACGGTAACCCGGTTAACCGACCGTTCAAAAGGGTACCCGGGTACATCCAGGTACATTTTCCCAGTTAGGTTAATCGAAAAGTATCTTTTTAATGGCTTCTTCCTTTTGAAACATAGACACTTCTAGAGTTCACAAAGAAAAACATGTCAAGTCAGGGCCGGTGAGCACAAATTATCTTTTGAAAATTGGAACAGCAGGCTTATTTAAAGCAAAGGCCAGGCATTTTGCTATGTCTACCACTGCCTAATGTTGTGACAAAAGAATGTTGTCAACCAAGTTCCTAAAAGACCCAAACTTACTATTTCTTTGTTTTCTTTGTTATACGGGTAATCGTGACTGTAACCGAAAAACAGACGGGTAACCGGTTACAAAATTATTCTTAAACTTACAGCCCTATTGGTAATTACCCAAACAGAAATGCTTACAGATTTAGGTATAACTTACAGGGTATGAAGATGGTGCTGGTAGAAACATACTGTTAAAATATTTCCGCCTGAAATGGTATATTTATCCAGAAATTAGTCAAACAAAGTTCAAAAACAGTTTTGATCTCGGGGTAAGATCAAAACCATTGTTTATGTTTTGTAAGAAAAATTGAGTCAGGTTTTTCGCTATTTTCTCGTGACTCAGATACATGTCCGATTGAGCTCAAATTTGTACAGTGGAAGAAATTGCCTGGCAATTGTCTTGTGTGACATGGGCCTTCTCTTTTTCTCCATTGAAAAGTGAACAAAGAAAAAATGACTGGAGCATGATTTGAACGAGCGATCTGCGGAACACCGCACCGGCGCTCTACCAACTGAGCCATCCAGCCCTACGTTGGCAGTGTCCCTAATAGTCAATTATCTTTGTTCGTCTGGCAGTCAGAAGCCATAAAACCACACACATACCCCAAGGATCATTTTTCGATACGTGCAGCAATGCTGCAACCTGAGAAACAGTAATCACTCAAAGAGGTTGTGACTTTTTTAATTGATAAAGATCAACAATTTCTCTCGTTTCTTGTGACCACCCCGTAGGTGACAGAGTTTGCGGCCCTGCGCTCTCTCCTAGAGAACATCAAGCAGCCAGCTCTACGAGCCTCCTTCCCCATCACCCTACTCTTGGAGTTTGCTGGACAGATAGCCGATGCTATGAGGTATCTCCACGTCTCCAACATCATCCACCGAGACCTGGCAACCAGAAATATCCTCCTCTTCGTGGACGATGACGTAAGTCTTGTTTTAAACCAGATTTTCTAGCCAGAGGCCACTTTCGCAGAGCTGCTTAAAGAGAGCATATAGGATTTGCAAAGATGTGAATTTCGGCTGAATTTGGTACTTATATAGAAGTGAAGGTCTTAAACTTCCTTACAGTTGTTGTTTCATGTACCTTTTTATGCTTTTTTCATCTGGATAGCAGAAATATGGCCGAAATAATCTTGCTCCCCTCCGAATAACAGTGTTATCAGATATTAGATCTTGATTTCCTTGAAAAACCCAGCATCTGATGAACCAAGATTTCCCATGGTGACTGTTTGCACTGTTTACGAACTGTTGAGTCCATTTTCTGTCTCAAACTCAACAAGTTATATTTGGAGGCCTTGCAAATCCTGTACGCTGCCTTTAAGCACCAAAATTAGCTTACGCACCCAAAAACGTGGTAAATAAAATCAGTATACCACCTAAAATTCTTTGTGAATGTTATGCTCAGCAAACAATGGCCAAAAATTGAGTCGGTTTTTTACTATTTTCTCGTGACTCAGATGTCCGATTGAGCTTATGTTCACAGGTTTATTATTTCATGTACATGCTGGATCAGACTTTAAAGTGGGAGTGCTGTTCTGTGACCTTAACCAATTATGTATTACACTTTTAAGTAGTTTAAGCTAAAAAAGACCGAGATGCTTTAAAAAGAATGTACAATAAGCTTTTGAAAATTGCTCACTAGCCCGTATGCGGAAAATCAGAATCAGAATTGTAACAAATGTAAAAAGAAAACAAATTAAATGATTCTTAGAGTACAATGGCCCTGTAACAAACTTTTGCACACATTTTTATCATGAATTTCATCTCTTTTTCTTACCTCTTCAGGGTACAAAGAAAGTGAAGATCAGTGACTTTGGTTTATCTCGAAGGTTAATACTCGGTGAGAACTACCGCAGCGAGATGAGACCCAATTTGAAGCTGCCATTAGCCTGGTGAGTGCAGTCCAACAATTCCATGCTAAGCCTCATTCTCTGACTAGAGGATAAGGCCTGGCGCCAATTTCATAGAGCTGCTTAGCACAACAAATTGCTTAGCACAAAAATAGCTTGCCCAGTAAAATAAACCACCACTAAAATGTTTAATGGTGCATGGAGGTCGTGGGTTCAAATCCCACCTGAGCCAGCATGTGATTTTTTTCACGTGCTCTCACAAGCACTGAGGATGCAGTGCTCATCCACGTTGGTGAAGGGCAAGCCTAATTTGCATATTATCTATTTCCGACCAAAATCATTTAATATTCATGGTTTGTTTTACTGAGCAAAACATTTTGTGCTAAACAATTTTTGTGTGTGCTTAACAGTTCCATGAAATTGGTTCCAGGTTTCCGATGGGCTGCAGAAATGGTTAAAATTTGAAGCGTTACATGTATGACGGAGCAACTAGTGACTTTGATGGAAGGATAATTCTCATGTCTCTTTATGTCAAGTTTTCTTAACGTATCCTGTACCAATCTCTCTTTCCGTCTTTTCAGGATGCCGGTCGAGGCTCTGACCAAGCTGACTTTCACCAAGGCCAGCGACGTGTGGAGTTTTGGCGTCACCATGTGGGAGATGTTCACCTACGGTTGCCAGCCGTGGGCGACCCACTCAGGGGAAGAGGTGGGTGCCAGACCGTGTGAATTTTTCATTCAGAACATTTTCTCAACCAGCATTAGGTGGCAAGTGCGTTAGGGACTTGCCTCTCACCAATGTGGCCCGGGTTCGAATCCGGCTTGGGTCATATGTGAATAGAGTTGTGCGTTGGTTCTCTCCTATGCTACGAGGGTTTTTCTCCGGGTTCTCCGGTTTTTCTCCCTCCACAAAAATCAAAAACTTTCGATCTCAGGCTGTACTCCGTGATCATATATGGGATAATGTGGCTGGCAGCCAAGGGCGCCCATGAAAGCCTGCTACTCAATCACGTTGAAGTCGCACCCTTTGCAATTCAGCACCCCAGCTGCGAGTAAGGATGATTAGCCTCCCAAATTATCATTATTCAGCTCATCCTTGGCCAAATATGTCAGATTGGCAGGAACATCATGTACTCTCTTTTGTAAGTGTGTGGTTCTGAGAAGAACCCATGGAAACTCCACAAGCTTATAGAAGAGATTACATGGTGTTACTGCAAACCTGCCTTATTTAGTACTTCCACCATGCATAGCTTCAAGTCTTATTTTCATACAGTGGCCATTTATGTAACAAGCTAATGAAGGCACTTGACTGTTTAATAGGAACTTAGCAGAAATCTGCCACAGTACCAGTCAAAAGTAATATACACCACATACAATTTTAGTTGGTATTCTTTTCCCGTTAAACTATGTCAAGTTCTTGGAATTCTTTCGCCATTTGTCAACAGCTGCACAATATTCAATCATTGCAAAAAAGTGACCTTTTTCTTTTTAATCTAAGATCGTTTTCATTGTTAAGCGTTTGAGCATGAATCATGTCTTTATTGCATCTTTTTGGGGGTGGGTTCGGGATTTTGCAGATTTTGAAAGCAATAGACAAGCCAGCTTTGCAACGGCTGGAGAGACCGGACGCCTGTCCCGTCAAGGTTTACGAAATTCTGCTGAAGTGCTGGAAGCACGAGCCCGAGAAGAGGCCCAGCTTTGCCGAGATTTGTGAAGAACTGCCTAAGGTAAGAAGTTATAGACAGAGAGAGAGGCCAACAGGAACCTGTCCGTGCCTTCCTCTGGTTATGATTATAAAAAACCCTACCCAGCCTCATCAGAAATAGCAGCATGCTTCAATGTTTTCGGCACTTGGTCTCTGAGGAGGATCCTTGGGTACCGCTGGTCGGACTGTGTGCCTAACAAGAGGTTACTCAGGGAGAGTCAGATGAGACCTTTTACCTGCATGATACGTGAGCGCCAGATGCGACTGTACGGTTATCTGGCTAGATTCCCCGCGAGTGGTCATGCTAGGTTAATTCTCTCAATGAGAGAACCTACTGGTTGGAGTCGCCCGGTAGGGCATCCACATGACACGTGGTTGCATCAGATGGATCGTTATTTTGCTGAGATGGGGATGGGTCGTGTGGCTGCCTGTGGGATGGCCATCAGGAGACCGAAGGAGTACGGCTTCATTCTAAAGATGAGCCGATCCAAACCCAGGCACGTTGTTGTTGTAAGAAAGCAGTGACATGTTTTGTTGGTTTTTGTTTTTGATAGGCCAAGCCTGTTCAAGTCCGAGCCATTACCCAATACAAAGCAACCAAAGACGGAGAGCTGAACTACCGAGCAGAGGACATCATCACTGTCTTAGATGCAAAGTAAGTACCGAGTTGTTTGTTTGTGTCGAACCATTAACATTACCTCCACAGGTCAAAACCATCGAAGTTGTCCTGTCGCTGCAGGGCGGCCACATTTCCTCTTGTGTTGCAGCAGCGTGACTAATAAATGCTACGCATTGTCCGCGCAGGTGCGGTGTTCGGTGTTCAGGAGGTCGCCGGTTCGAATCCCACTCCAGTCAATTGTTCTTTGTTCACTTTTCGATAATATTTTTAAATGTATTATGAACAAAATTTCAAAGTGAGGAACATTGAGTCTTGATTCTTGCATGGGGAAGCTATCAATTAGCTCCGCATTTTTTTTAGAAAAGGCACCCCTAAGTGAAGCTCTTCTAATCATACTCTCTCCTCCCTCTGCGGCAGTGAAAACACTGGTATCTGGATTGGCATCCTCGCCAACGGGAAGATAGGGACATTCCTGAGATGCAACACCACGCTCATGGGCAGCAGCAGCAGCACCGGAGGGAGTAGGCTACGAAGGTGGAAGAGCGGGTTCCGACACGATAAGAGGGATGCAAGGAAGAGGTCGGTGGAACAAAATTGGTGATCTCTGAATTTTCTGGTTAAATTTAGTTACAAATTTCATCAAAATAAACAAAATTTCAGTACAAATTGGTTAACAAGCAAAGATTTGTGCGTAAAAGATTTGGTTGGGTGCATGGTGAATTGCCTTTAAAAGTTTTTTGGGAGTTCAGCTTTTGCTTAGCGTTTTAAAATGATTTGTTAAATTGCCAAAATCTTTGGAGTTGAAGTGCAAGTTTGATACTAACACATTATCTTTAAAAATAGTCTTGTTAAACAAGATGTTTTCTTGCAATGTTTTTTTTCCTCAAACCATCGTTTCTTTTTTAATTCCTCATGTTTTCATATGATAATATTTCCTCATCATCAATTTTGACCCTGTCATAAAATATTAATCATTGATAATCATGTGACATCATACCAAATTGATTTTGATTGATTTATGTTCGCGCATTTGCTTGTTACGCTTGGGTGAGGGACATCTTGAACTATTGGTGGCAGTAGACAAGCTGGGGCCAATTTCATAAAGCTGCTTAAACACCAAAATTTGCTTAAGCGCCAAAATTTGCTTAAGCACCAAAATTTGCTTAAGCACCAAAATTTGCATAAGCACCACAATTTGCTTAAGCACCATAAACCTTTATTAAATAATATCAGTATGCCAGCCAAAACTCCTTGTGAATGTTATGCTCAGTAAACAATGGTTGAATACAAGTCAAAAGCAGTAAACATCACATGAAAATTTGGTTGGTACTCCTGTTTGATCAAGGAAGACTTTTCATGCTTTTAAAAAGCAAGTTTTGTGCTTGAGCAGCTCCATGAAATTGGCCTCTGGTCCTTTCGGTTTTCAAATTCTGAAGAAATTGATGAGAATTCTCAAGATGAGGGATTTTAAAGCCCCTCTGTGAGAGCAATTTCAGACAATCTGTGAGTTCTGAAATGGATATGGCTTGGAGTGTCGTCACTCGTCAGCCTATTCTCTGTGTTCGCTTTTTCGGCCATTTTGGTTTATGTGTCTCTCTGACAAGAGGCTAGCTCTGTTTTACTGGCTAGTGGCTACAACTCTGCTTTTATTGCAGTGATTGCTATGTGTATTTGTGCATAGCCCATGTTTAACTGCAGACAAAGCCATAGCTGTGTTCATTCAGATATGGGCCTTTCTCAAAGCTTGGCTCCGGCTTCAGGTTTTTCATTGAAGTTGAAGCTCTGTTTTCTTTTTCAAAGTAGAGAATCTACTTCCGAACCACAGCCAAAAGTCTCTATTTTGATACCCGTTATCTTATAATGGATTCACAAAATGGAGCCTGAGCCAGAGTCTGAGCCGGAGCCTGAGCCGGAACCTGAGCCGGAACCGAGCTTAGAGAAAGGCTCCTGGCTGCGCTTGGTAAAAGGACTGTTGTGTGTGCTGCCACCAAGAGTTTGAAAACTGAAATCCTTGATGTAGGGGCGTGTTTTCGTGGAAGCAACCAGTGAAATGTTTCTGATACCACTCTAGATGAACAGATTTATACAGTAATTGGGTGAGGGCGCCAAAACAATTACGAAAAATAATGACAAAAATGGCAGTGGACACGGCGTTAGCTTACCCTTCCACCGTGTTGGACCGACGTTATTAAAACCAATCCCTTCCCTCGGTTCTCGTTCGGTTGAACCAATGACTTCATTGAAACAGAATCGAAGTCGCCATAACACCGAACCAATTACCAACGCAGAAACATATTCACGGTTCAGGCCACCAAAACGTGCCCCTGATGCGGTTGCTTGTGGGTTGATTCTTGCTACGCGAAGCTCGGCTTTAGCGGATCGCGGATGGGAAATTAACTTCATTCCATTCATTGTTTGCTTTTCATGTCTCTTGCTCTGGTTGTGGTTGCATGTTTCTGCCAACTCGTGGGGTTTTCTGTGTGAATTCTGTTCGTTGGCCCAACCGAATTCGACGGAATTCCACTCTGTAGTTGGCATGGGTACGTATTGAATTACCGAGCAGAGAGTTCTGTATTGGGAATTCCGATCGGCAAGTAGTCTCAGACACGACCAGACACGATATTTTGAATGAAGAACCCTTTTAATACTCCAATCCCACTTTTTTAAAAACACCTGGCTGCTACCGAAAAAACAAGCCTAAATTGTATTTTTGATTGCTGTGGTTCATTCCACCATGGGCCAATTTCATAAAACTTACGATGCGTCGCAGAGTTAAGACGCATCCATACTCTTTGGACTCACCGCATAGATGCGACGCAACTCGATTTGCGACGCGTCGTAGAGCTTTGTGAAATCGGCCCCACGTCCACCAAGTTAAAATGTGCAATTTGTGATAGTGTCTGTGTTACATCTGTGAACGTGTAAAGGCCTTTTCACACGACGCTGAAAATACTCTCAACCATTGAGAAATTCTCTCACGGTTGCGAAATCTTACAAAAGTGTCATTGTGTGAAAGGACATCAATGCTTGACGTCTCTGGTGAATCCTTGAAAGATTTTGACCGAGGTCCAGACCTACGACAACATTTCTCAAGGGACCCTTGCGAAGTGCTTTGCAATGCGCATGCGTGTGTTTTCTATGTGTTACATGGTTTTTGCAGACCACGCGCACTCCTGCGTGCTGTACGCGCAACCTCAGCGTCATGATTTTACTAGAAGCGTTTTACATTCATAAAATGCATAGTTTATCGGTTACCCGCGTTCCGTCTCAAGGGAGGCTTGCGAAATGTTACACTGTTCCGTGTGAAAGGATGCAAAAGCGGCCAGCATAAAACCGTTTTGTAAGATTTCGCAACCATGAGAAAATGTCTCAATGGTTGAGAGTTTTGTTAGCGTCGTGTGAAAAGGCCTTAAGTGTATCTACAGCTATCTTTTGGTATAACGTTAAATTAAAAATAATTCCGTAAAAATGATTCCATGATAAGTTTATTCATTAATCAAAATGATAGCAGGGGTATACACAAATTTACTGATTTAAAGGTAGTATCATACTTTGGTAAGAAACCAAAACAGAAATGTTCACAGATTTACGTATAACTTACAGGGTATGAAGATGGTGGTAGTAGAAACCTTCCGAAAATCTTTTTGATCTTTTAAAAGATCAAAAATAAAAGAGAGAAAAGACTTAAGAAATACTGTGGCCGTTTTTCACGATTTTCTCAAAAAGTGGGCACCGTATGGGACTGAAATTTTCACAGATGACTGTGACTGTATCTTCCTTGATATTTTTGCCCATGAATCTGTACTTCTTTGACAAAAAAACAAAGTATGATATTACCTTTAAGCATGAATATCATCACAAACAGTGCTTCTTATTAAATTATTTTCTGTGACACTAAAATACATGTAAATTAAGTTTCTTTTTGAGTTTTAAATCTTGCAGTTGTTCTGATCCTTGACAAAATAGAAAAATATGGTTATGTCTGTGTCTGTTGCCATTGGATTTCCCATTCATGAGCTCTTTGGGTCCCATGGCTGCTTAGCAACCATTTCCTAAGCATTCTGGGATACCTTGTGTTAATATTGCTCTGGTATTGAAGGATTGGAATTGCTTTGTTCTGAGACCAATTTCAAAGTGCTTCTTAACGGCTGAGTTTGTGCTTATCGTGCGATTTGTATATTTTACTAGCACTGGGCACCCTAACCTTGCAGCACTTATTGCTAACGAGCGAGTAATGAATTAAATTCCAAATACTTAATGTGTATAAAGTCCGCTGCCTACACGTCTGGCTAACTTGCGAAATACACCTACGCTTTTAAAAGCAAATTCATTTCGCTGAAGTCTGCACAAATATTGTCCTACCGTTAAGAAGCACTTTAAAATTGGCCCCCTTATTTTTTAGCAGGAGATTAGGCTGGTGTTAATCTGTTAATCCTCAGTCTCTCACTTCCTGTGCATGACTGAGGATATTAAGTTGATCTTTAATCTCATAATCTTCTCCAAGGAAGCTTAAGACTTATCCTGGAATCGATCTGAAGGGTTTACTCTCGTTTTGTAATCCAAATGTGTCAAATCCATTATCCAAAATTAATCCTGAGGCTTTTCTTGGGTGTGTTTTTTTTATGAACACGAACAATTCTAAGACAACAAAGGAAACATGTGGCACTTCTTTCATCAGTGGTCATAGATATGGTTAAAACAGGCATGCATCTTTTTCTTCGGATCAGCAGATTTCCTCTTTTTTTGTCACTCCACTCTTATGCCATTGAAAAAGTGAAAATTACTTTACAAAGTACGGTGAAGATTGGAATTTCCCACTTTTTTTTTTTTTAAATTAAATCCAAGTACACTGTAGCATGCCTCTTACAAGTAGTATCATACTTTGGTAAGAAACCAAACAGAAATGTCCACAGATTTACGTATAACTTACAGGGTATGAAGATGGTGGTGGTAGAAACATGCCGTTAAAATGTGTCCGTCTGAAATGGTGTATTTATCCAGAAATAAGTAAAACAACGACCGAAAATCTTTTTGATCTTTTAAAAGATCAAAAATAAAAGAGAAAAGACTTAAGAAATACTGTGGCCGTTTTTCACTGTTTTCTCAAAAAGATTACAGATTACAAAAACAGATTACTTTTACTGGATCTTCCTTGATATTTTTGCCCATAAATCTGTATTTCTTTGACAAAAACCAGAGTATGATATTACCTTTAAGATAAAAATTAAAATTCAATAATTCAATACCACCCTCATAATTCTGAAGTAAAATATCCAAATGGATATTTGGAGAGTTGAATTTTTTTTCAGTTTGATTTCTGGCAAATGTTTCAAATTTGTACTCTTCCCTCATCAGTTTTTGTTATCTAGTAAACACAATTATCAAACAATTAATGAATGATTGGCAACTCCCAGATAGTTGTGTGTTTCACTTTTGTTTTCTGTCAGACCATTTTCCTTGAAAGGTTAAATTTCATCTTTGGCTTCTTGGGCGTTTCCAATAATTACATTAATTTATCAGTACATATGTACATCACTGAGCACTCTGAAACAAAAACCATTAATTATGGTCCATGTTGACATTGACGTCATTGCGGATCGGTTTGCGGAAACACCATGTAAGAATCGTTCATACTTTCCCATTTCTTTTTTGTTCGCACATGTAAGGTCTCAACGTTTATTTTATACATTGTTCTTCCTCTTAATATTTAGTCCAGTCATAATTCTAATATTGACCTGAATCATTGATATAAATATTTTAATATTCATTGTTATTCTCACTAATGTTTTTTTCGGATTGTTACCTCTGACAATTATTTTATTTCATTTCTGTACTTCTTATTTTATAACCAAGGACTAACCTCTCAAAAGATTTTACTGATCACATAATTATGAAAAACAGTGTCACCACAATTACTGCGATATTATTATGAAGATTGAAAGAAAAGATTCAATGAGAACTATTAAAATATACAAGTCATAATCTGCTGCAAGCTGCTCATCAGCCAAAATGACCTAAAATATATCAAATGCTTTAAGTTGGAGGTCCTGACGCATTGCGATCCTAGCCGAGGATCTTTTAGCCTTTGAGAAAGATCCTGCTAGGATCGAAACGCGTCAGGCCCTCCCAACTCCAAGCAGCAGAAACTAAGATATAACAGACATTTGCCTCAGTCTTTCCGATTTCTTCTTGGGAAACAAAAGTTTTAAAGGCAAATTATGATTACTGAAATTTGTTTCACTCACAGTCGGCTGACCACGGATGCGATTGGTACTCCTATGGGAGCTAGACATATCTTCCATGTCGGTCCGGACGGCACCGTGCAGGGAGACGCAACGTTCGGTGGAGATTAGTAAGTTGCTTCTCTACGTCTTCAAGATGTCCTTGAATAGATTGGATTATTATTATTATCTATTTCTGGTAATGACACCAAGGATTCCTCAAAAGTGCCCTAGGCACTGTAGCTCGAAAGCCTGATGAAACCTTTTATGCAAAGATGATGAGAAGAAGATACAGTTTTAGAGGTGGGAGGAAAAAATTTAACCACAGAGTAATATTCTGAGTAAAACCCACAGAATCAGGTAGGGACTGAAAACCCAATCCACTTGTGGACCGAGCCGGAATTGAACTCAGTCCGCAGAGGTGAAAGGCGATGGAAAGAATCGCTACGCCAACCCGACTCTCTGATTAGGTTTGAACGATGTGTTCAATTATACTCTTCTGAGTTTTTTTTGTGTGCTTCCGTTGTAGTCGTACTCTTCCACCAGATGGCAAGTTGAGGCAGCCATGGAGTAGCTCCTCATCAGTGTCATCAGCATCTTCTGCCTCCACGACACGATCCCCTCCCCACTCCCCGTTCCACCCCGGCATGAAGGACTCCAAAGCTGCCTCCTCGGCTACCTTACCCTCCAGCCGTTCCGTTCAGTCCTTGCCTCCCCGCTCCGTCCTGAGCAAGGCCAAGGCCAAGTCAGAGATGACCAGTAGTACGCCGGAGCTGGCCAGCGCCGAGGATGAGCTGGATGATGCCCACCATCACGCTCCGCTTCACGCCGATCAGGACGAGACCTCCTCGGACCTCTCCAAGGAGGATGGCCTGTCTTCCGTCACGGAGGACAGGGAGGAATCAGTCCCAATTAGGACTGCCCCCGTTCCAATCGTTGAAGCCAGAGAGAATTTCAGGGGGATAGAACAGCCGTCCATCTCTCCACAAACTGAGAGTGGGTTGGAAGCCGGGGCGGCGATGCACTTTGACAGTGCAAGGCCGCCTTCTCCAGACACCTTCTCTGTGAGTTCCGTCGGACGTTGCGTCCATCTTGGTATCGCCAGTCTCGCACACAATGATCAGTCTCTTAAACAGTTAAATGACATCTTCCGAAGAAACAAAAAGGGGCCACAACTATTGATAATTCTTGTATCCAATGGCAGAATTTTTTTTGTGGGGGTTATACAGAAAAAAAACCTATGGATGCTTTTTTTGACATGGCAAAAGAGAAAATTGCGAAAAACGTTTTTTGAGATGAGAGGTGAAGAAACTTCACCTCTCATCTCCTTCTTGATATTTGACAGATAAGAACCGATGATGGATGGGATTCAAATGATATTTAATCAAGTCAGAAATTCAAGAAATATGTATATTCCGGAAGGTGAAATGTGAATTGGTCTGAATTTGGGGCAATTTAGAGTTGATTTCTGTTTGTTGTTTCTCATGGAATTGTTCATTGACTGTAAGGCAAAAGTCAGAATTTCAAGAAATGTGTACATTCGAAAGGTGACATGAGAATTGGTCTGAGTTTGAAATCGGGGCAATTTGGAGTACATTTTTGTTTGTGGTTTCTGATGGAATTGTTTATCGACTTTGAAATTCTTTCTTCCAGTGAAGAAAGAATGATTGTATCCAGGTGCGGATTTCACCAAACTCATCGTAACTTACTATCAATATGATCAATCGTAGGACTTGAGATGTATTGCAGCCCTACGTAGGATACGATGGGTTATCCTTAGTAACTCAAGTTACGATCGATCGCAGGGCATTGTGAAATCGACCTCTAGACTTTTTGTGATCCTCCTACAGTGAAATGTTCCAGTTCTTTTTTGGAGGGTTCACACCTTGATATTCCATATGATACGTAAAGAAATGAAAATGAAGTCTTCTTTTTTTTTGGCGGGGTTCGGCAAAAAAAAAAGGTGGGAAAAGAGAGTTTAATTCAAAAGAGAAAGTTGATATTGATTTTGATCTTTTTGACAGCGCGAGAAATTATAAACCTAGTGTTTGCAAACAAAACGAAAACTAACTCTGATTACAATTCCAAAGAAACAACCTTCACAGGAACTCAAGTAATAGACCTATTTCAAATTATTCCAATTTTTTTTTATATAATGCTTAGTCACATAACAAGACAGCAAGGTTTTCGTTTCTATATCGAAAAAAAAAAAAAGCAATAATTTATTTTTATCTCTGTCTTTTCCGTTATTCTTGATAACAAGAAAAAGCAAAAGCAAAACCTTTTTTTGTTTAATTAGAAAATTAACAGGAAAGCTTTGAATTGGTTTCATTTTGTATAGTTCATTTTTTACTTCTCATTTTTTCTCCACCTTTATCGGGTCAAAGGTCAAAACTGCATGTTTTTAATTTCAGTTTTTGTTTCTAACCGGATACTAATCACTGACTTCGATATTAATCCTCCTTTCAATATTAATTTCTCTTTCTCTCTCTGCAAATTGATTTTGGTTTCATTTTGTTCTTTTCCCTGCTGCGATCAACACCTCGCTGTCCTGCCCGCCATTTTTCAAACAGCTCTCTTTGGTGAGTACGAATGCGTGTTTTTGGGGTTTTTTTTTGGGGGGGGGGGTTGTGTTTGTGAAAAGCGTACCCATTTTGTCTGTCATGTGGTGTTGTTGTGTCAAACTTGTAGCCAATTCACTCCCGTTAATAGCAAGGAATTTGTAGGCCCTGTTTATTTAACGCAAAGGATCACGGATTCTATGCTTAGGATGTGGATCCGCAAATCTGGGATCCTGTGCGTTAATAAACAAACAGACCCTAAGTGTGTGCCCATGAATTGTTCGCGTAACTAAGGATATCGTGCTTGCTACATTAGTAAAGATATCTTGGTTTTGTGGCAAGTTTAGAAATTCTATGTAAACCTAGAATGAGCATCATAAGCGCCAAATTCTGTGATAAGCATATCCATGAAATTGGGCCTAGCAGCCGATTTCACGCAATATTGCGCCACTTACCCAGCGTTACATATGTTGCATAAGTTTTGTGAAACGGGCATCACTTGTGCAACCAAAGGCAGGAAAATATTAAGTTAGTTACACAACAAAATGTTGCATGATACACAACATTTGAAGTTTTGTGAAATCGGCTGCTGGGGCCGATTTCATAAAACTTACGACGCATCGCAGTGTTAAGACGCATCCTTACTCTATGGACTCACCGCATAGATGCGACGCATCGCAAATCGAGTTGCGACGCGTCGCAGAGCTTTATGAAATCGGCTCCTGGTCTCCTGTACGTGACAAAATCTGCATAGCCTATGTGACAGCCCAACCCTGCCTCCATCATGTATCTATTGACAATCCGGCAGCAGTGTGTTTTGCACATGCACTTAAAGGGAGCATATAGGGTTTGCAAGGCCTCCAAAAAAAATTATTGAGTTTGAGACAGAAAATGGACTCAACAGTTCGTAAACAGTCACCATGGGAAATCTTGGTTCATCAGATGCTAGGGTTTTCAAGCAAATCAAGATTTAGTGTCTTTTCCAAAGATCGCTCGTCCAAACGATTTTAGTGGAACAAACAAGTAAACTATTCTTCATGTTTTATAAGAAAAATCGAGTTGGGATTTCGCTATTTTCTCATGACTCCAATTTCCGATTGAGCTCAAATTTTCACAGGTTTATTATTTCATGTACATGTTTGATCGGGCACAGTATGACTGCAGTCCTGTGACCTTTACCAATCATGTATTGTACCTTTAAATCTGCTCTAAACCAGGAAAGGAATGGCTCATGGGTAGATTTGGGTTGATTAGAAAGATTAAGATTCTATGACTCATCCAAATGACTGGTGGTTTTTTGGAGGGCTGATAGTGATTAACCCCTTCATGATGCGCATCATTTTCTCGATGTCAAGTTTCGGAAGGGCCTTGCATAATTTAAGACCAAGGTCAGCGGGTAAGGATTTTGTTTTTGATTGGTTCATTTCCTGTCTTATGGACTGTTTTTCGTTAAGGTTTTTTCAGCGGGTTGCAGAGATGAGTTTTCATTGGGAGCTTAGGAGATCACCCCAAATGCAGGAGGCTTATCAATGTAGTCTCTATATGGTTAAGACAATGTCTGTTGCAATGACATGCCTTCCCATCCCTGAAAACATGCCCTGGGACCGATGTCACTAGCCCTTTGCGATCATTGCTCAAAGCCCAAATCCATCGCTAAACGGAGAATCGATCGCAAAGTAACGATCTTATATCATGTGTGATAGCGATGATCGCAAAATATGACTTTCGTGAAATCGGCCCAAGGGGTCGATTACACCAAATTCATCGTAACTTACTATCAGTTATAGGACTTATGATGCATTTGCAGCCTTACGTAGAATAGGCCCCCTACGATGGATTATCCTTCATAAGTCGAGTTACGATTGATCGTAGGGCTTTGTGAAATTGACCCCTCGCTCTTTAACCCTGCTGCACTGTTTGCTGTTTGTATCGATAAAATGATCCTTGGGACGTGGCGGTACGTGCGTGGTTTCATGGCTTCTGACTGCCAAACTAACAAAGACAATTGACTATTAGGGACACCACCAACATAGGGCTGTATAGCTCAGTTGGTAAGACTGAAGAGCACTGGTACTGTATTCTGGAGGTCGCTGGTTCGAATCCTACTCCAGTCAATTTCAATACTAGGATACTCTTACCTGTGAAATGAGCTTGAACATGTTGAAAGAATTAGCACAACAGTTTGCGAGGCTTGAGGGTTTTGTCATCCTCGCAAAACATTTTTCTGATTTTCAATGGATATTCAATGGATAGATATAGGTCACCAGGAAGTTTCCCTTGCTTTATAGCTGAACTGGCTAATGACACGAAGCAAATTGTATTTTTGGTGAGTGCTGGGCCACAGTTTACACACTCTATGGTGTTTGTTACATGTTACTGTCCTATGTTCATAGTCTCTTTGTTTTTGTTCATGGTTATATGTTCACTTTGAATAAAACTCTTCATTACAGTTGCAGGATTTCACAGTAGGTTGCAAAGCAAAAACTGAGGTCAAATTACATGGCCAAGCAGGAAATGAAATTAAAATTGAAATTGTGCGGCCTCTCACATTGTTCTCTCTTCCCAAGTTTGGAGTTTCACTTTTATGCTACATGCGATAATGAATATTTGGTGTCATTTTTATGTTTATGCATTTTGAAAGGCACTGTTAAAATGTTAGATTTAAGGCTTTGCATGGCAAACATACATTGTAAGATGATTAATTAAATTGCAATAACGCCATGAGACATTCGTTATACTTTTATTCCATTTCTCATTACCTCCACTACCAAGTACATGTACCAATTTTCGGAAATTAGAAGAAAATATTTCAAAGAAAAGACCCATTGTTTGAAAGTGTTTACATTGACAACGGATGAAGTTCAGTTTTTGGTACCTACATCTTTTTTTAGGATTACATTGAAGCCATGAATTTACAATGTAAAGTTCAAAGCAAAACAAATTGTGATACGCTTTTGACATCATAGTTTCATTGAAAAACTTGAGACCCTTCCAAAATTATTTTCTGTTGATTAGCGATTTATACCGTAGCTGAAATGAGTTTTGAATATTTCTAGGAATCTGAAAGTTTGTGTGATGTACTTGTTCTGTATCTCTTTGAGTGATCCCCCATGCACCGTTCCCAGGTTGCAGCATTGCTGCGCGTATCGGTAAAATTATCCCTTTGATATGGCGGTGTGTGCATGGTTTCATGGCTTCTGACTGCCAAACGAACAAAGATTATTGACTATTTGGGACAGCTCAGTTGGTAGAACGCCTGTACGGTATTCAGGAGGTTGCTGGTTCGAATCCCGCTCCAGTCAATTTTTCTTTGTTCACTTTTCAATGTTCTGTATCTCATTAGAATTTGGAGATGGGATCGTTGCTGGATGAGTTCATGTGTGAATGGGACGATCGGAGAAACATCGTTGAGGTGCAAGACACGAACGGCAAGCCATCCCGCAGAACGCCGATGGAGGACACAAACAAGAATTGGGATATAGAGGCGACTAACGGAGACGCCGACTCGTGCTCATCATCATCAACATCAGGTAATACTCCCCGCCCCGGCTCCCTCCATTTATCCGGTCCCTCTGGAGCTGAGGGTACCAAAATATCCCGAGGGGGTACCTCGGCGGTCAACAGATCATCCTCCAAGAAAAAGGGGGCAGGGGGCGCTGCTTCCGGCGCAGAGGGCAGCGTGGACGACAACGCTCCCAACCTGACACCGTTGCACAACATGATCATCAAGGATTCCCCGTCGAATCCTGCAAAGACCTACCGAAGATTGCCGGCGATGGCGAGCACCCCGCCGGCCTCCGGAGGTGCCGTCGGAGGGAGGGAGTCGCCGCCAGACGACATCTGTGGGAAGGGAGAAGTCTCAGGAGAGGCCAGGCTGAGGGTCAACTTGGTTCGGGCTAGCAGTCTTCAGGATAAGAGGGATGAGATCAATTTTGTGAGGTTGTCCACGTCGCCGCCACAGAAGGCTGAGAATGACTACATCGATACCAGCACTCTGTTGAAGTCCAATCCCAATTCGCCAGCTGTCGATGGCTTAGGAGGTCGTCAACCTTTCGTTACTTCAATGTCAACATCATCTTCTTCTTCCTCTGAGAGGACCTCAAGTCCTTTGTCCGTCAACGTAAACCAGAAGGTGTCCTCTGGAGACTTTTCCAGCCCTAATGAGTATGAGGAGCTCTCGGAGGCTTCCTCTGAACTCCCTGAAGATGTTGTGCATCCTATGCCAACTAAATCGGCCATCTTTGGTTTGGAGGCATCCAGGGAGGTCGGGAGGAGTCAGAGCATGCGAGTCCCCATTTCCAGACCGCTAACAGAAGACCTGCAAGCCAAGAAGAAGGGACAGTTTGGTCGAAGCCGCAGCTTGAAAGAAACAGCAGCTACGGCTCGCGCTGAAGAAGTCTATGCAAAGTTGATCGGAGGTCGGATTAGCGGATCCCCAACTCACCAGCCTTTAGCCAGCCCGCCTGTCTCGTCTTCGCCAAGAGGGACCGGCTCACCAGGAAAATCCAAGAACCCATTCCTGGATGGGACGTTAACTGGGAGCCCCTCAAGAAGTCATGGGAGTATGTTGGAAAGGATGAGCTCTGTTGATAGTTCAGATGGGAGCAGTAAAGAGGCGGGTCGGAACAGTTTGTCCGACCGGGATTCTAGGGAACTTCAGTTTGGTCCTGGGGACTCCTTAGATGAAAGTGTGGAAGCCGATGACCACAAACATGAAGCTAGCGTTGGTGTGAAAGCCCTACGCAACAGGTTTGATGCACCATCCCCATCTTCCAAGCAAACAGCCGAGGCGCCTCTCACGAAAAAACCTGCCCCGCCTAAGGTTCCCCCTCGCGGTCCCCGCTCTCAGAAACCCTCCCAAACTAACGTGGTCAAGTCCACGGCTAACATAGTGTTGCACAGTCCGAGTGGTATCACCCACTCCCCAAGAGGGTTGAACAATAATTATTCCCCGGAGGGAGACGGTAATGTATCATTTGGTAGTCTAGATAGTCAGTCTTCCACTGATGTCAAGCTGAGTCCCAAGACCCTTCAGAGTCTGGAGAAAGTCATGCCCAGGCGTGTTCGACGACCAGTCGGTGAGGGCCGCATCAAGCGAAGAAGCTCGAGCGAAGTGAGCGACTCGGACAGTGACGTCTCCTTCCTCAAGCACCAGTCTGGTGACTTCTCGGCGCAAACTGGCGATGGGGACAGCTCCTCGGATGAGACCACCGCCAAGTTTCTCGGAGAAGAGAGAGGAATCGGTGGAGGTGTCTTTGGAATGTCGTCCCCTCGACCTCTGCCGGATTTACCAGAAGACCAGGTGAGATCACATCCCAAGGTCGATGAGCATGGGTGATGCATTCTATCTGTTCTCACTTGCTAGAGATTCATAACATTTGGTGTGGGTTGGTGTACCTCGGAAGCTTGTTATCCTCGTACAGCCATTTGCTAAATGACTGAAAAAAATTTCAAATGTTCAAATTTTCAAATGTTCAAATGTCTTAAATCTTTTGAGCCACTTCGATGAAATCTTCAAACCGAGTTCATCCTTGAAAGATTTGAGGCTTTGCATGGTGACAATTGGTATGTGGATTGGTTTGCGGAAACACCATGTAAGAATCGTTCATACTTTCGCACTTCTATTGCTTTCACACTTCTCGTAAGGTCTCAACATTTCAACCAGCCTGTTCTATTCATCATCATGGGTCTCCTGATGATGACTAGAGCAGGCTAGTTGAAATGTAGAGACCTTACGAGAAGCGCAAAACGAAATAGAAGTGCGAAAGTATGAATAAGATCCACATACAAGTTCCTTTCTATCATACATGTAGGTATGTCATGTAGGAAGCCACACCTATGGAGGAAAACTGTTTTGCAATTTTGTCAAGGAAATAATTTTGTTGATATCTCCATGTTTCCTGTTACGGAACTCAAAAATTGGCATTCATAGCAAATGTTATGAATCTCTAAAGCAAGTGAAATACATTTCCATAAGAAACCTGTCATTTTGGCTAAACACGGAATAGCTGTTATTCATTCTAAATGAATGTCTTAGTAAAGAATTTAAATTCATTGACATTGGAAAAAAAGTTACAATCTCAATTTTACAAAGCCATTGATGGAATTTTGAGATTTCGACGAATAATCTGAGGAAATTGGTATCAAAATGTCAGAATGATACCTATGATGAAGAATCTTCTCTATTATCTTTGTAAAAAGGAAGAACAATTGTTAAAGGAAACTAATATTTAGTCGAGACAATAATAGAACTCACAATTGAAGAAAGAAAACAACAACAGATAGTTCTATATCCGTGAGAATAACAGCCTTGTTTAAGAATGTTTTTTTATCTTTTCAACATTTCCCAATTGAGCCTTTTCAAATGACAGGGATTTTATTGAAAGGGTTACCTGGTATGCAATTTATTTCTCGTATGATTTTGTATTTATTTGTTGAGCAATGTGAAATTTTCAATTTCAATGATTTTGGTTAAAAAAAGATTAAGATTTTTACAAATTGTTCTGTAAACTATTCTGTACGGTTGGTATGTTGCCCGTTTCCACTGAAATGGTGTTTGATGCATTCTTGTTTTTGTTTTTTTTAATGAGAAATGAGTAAAATTGAGATTTATTTGGGAAAAATGACTTCTTTTCTGTTATGTGTTGCATCATGAACAGTTTTTTGTTTGTGCGGTATGTTTCTTGGAAATCTTGGTTGAGCGGGCGTTAACATTTCTGAGGACTCGTTTAAAGGGGGAAAAAAGCAAAATTTTCTTCCTTTGTTTTAACGGTTTTGGTTTCATTCTGTTCTTTAGTCAGCATTTGTAAGGATAGTTATTGTTCCAGGATTTCAAAGAATGAAACTTGTATACAGTGTAATTTTGGTTTCATTTAAATGGTTTCGTAAAAACAAAGACAACTATTCTTGATGCGTGTCTGTATATGATACAACTGTTTATCATTTCAGTATCTTTACAAGGTTTACGTTTTGAATTGCATTTCGTGAAATGAATATTTAGATGAATTGATTGAAATAGAAATGCTGTGAAAACTGAGACCGAGGGCCGATTTCACTAACGTTTGCGATCATCGCTAAAGCCCAAACCCATCGCTAAACAGAAAATTGCTACGTGTACACAAAGTAGCGATGGATTTTCTGTTTAGCGATGGATTTGGGATTTACCGATGATCGCAAAGCTTTAGTGAAATTGGCCCCAAATCAGACTCAAATATGAAAAATAAAACACAGTGTAAAATGCACAAAGAACGAATCCAGCTCCCTTTAAAATCTTGTCCAGAGAAAAAAAGCGACAAAAATGATGAGGTCCGAAGAATTTCCAATGATTTGACTCTTTGTTGATCTGAGAAGGCTTTTTTTTTATTGTAGACAGGGTGAGCACGCTTTCATATTCTTCACAATTGAATGAAAATGCCAAGGGGTTCTTAAAATGTTACTTGAAATTTAATGAGGTCTCTTTTGACAACCAAATGCCTGTCATCTTTTATAGCATGTTACATGTACATACATCTCTCTAGATGGCTTTACTGACATTTAACACACAATAAAGCCGTGTCTCAAATCTCTGGCTACGACTGCAAAATAGTGCACAAGTCTATGGAAAACGGCTGCAGTCACTTGCTAGTGGCTGCCATAGGAGCGTGTGTAATTTGCAGCCACAGCCAGAGATTTGGGACGCGGCCTTATATTGTGCGTGGTTGTTCTCCATTTTTATAGCTCGACGATTTTTTCATTCATGTGGTAAATGAATCAAAAACGAGTGTGTGGTATACATACAGCGTGTCCCCCCAAAAAACGCAACACTTTGTGTCGAGAACAATTATATTAAAATTAAATTGTTTATCACTTCAAGATTCAGATATGTGATACAACCATGTCTTGGCTATCACCATGTAGAATTTGAGCAAAATTGCACTGAAATTGAGGGAAAAGACTAAGACTGAATTATCCAACCTCAAAACCCGATTTTCATCTTTCTGTTATACACAATTATGTGTGTACATGTGTATTGACCACTATGCGTGTTATCCTTGCGAATTTGTTTTTAAGGAGTACTCTTTCAATTGGTCATATGTTCGCCAATTTTAGCCTGATTTTGCTTAAATTTTACATGGTGATAGCCAAGACATGGTTGTATCATATAGCTGAATCTTGAAGTGATAAACAGTTTAATTTTCAACATAATGGTTCCCGACACAGTGTTGCATTTTTTTTCTGGGACACTCTGTATATTGCTTTTTTTATGTTATCGAGTGCCTGGTCTCTTTATCTTTGACATGATTTCTTTCTTTTTTCCCTCCCTTTTCTCTCATGAATCTTTCCTGTTCTCATATGCCTGCGTCTGGATGGCCCCCTGATTCTACCGCATTTCAAATTTTTCTTCTCCTTTGCCTCCTCCTCATTGGCTGTCCTTGCCAATCCATGGGGGGCAATTCTGTGCGAACGGTTTGTTATTCATGTTCATGGTTTTTTGGCTTCTTCCTATCTCTTCCTGTGTCTTTCTGTGGTGGCCCCTGAACATGTGTGATCAAACCACCAACTTCTTCCTCCATCCCATTGGCTGATTGGCTTGACTCTCTTGTGGGCAAACTCATGTGTAATCAATCTCTCGTTACCCATGTTCTCCTATCATCCCTTTCACCACTGTGATTCTCTTTCTTAATGCTCTGCATTTAACCAAATTTGACTTGTGTTTACCATGTTATAATGAAATAATACCTCTCATTTTCATTGTAATTATTCTGTTTTCAAATTCTTGAATATAATCTGGTATTTATTGTTTTTTCTGACTTAATATCGAATCTAATTTCTTGTGATGGTTTATTTATTTTTTCTTTGTGTAGAGTGACGAAATTATACATCTTTGATTGCAGTATATATCTTTAACCCTATTTATCTTGTAATCCTGTGTACGTTTCTACATTTGTTTTACTTTTTATCGATTAATTATCACCGTGTAGTTGATGTAAGAAATTTGGCAGCTGCTGGGTTCTTAGACCTTTGATCTTGTATGGGATTGTTGATGTGTGAACCGGCTATTTTAGGCGGTGTACGTCCCATGAACCAGTTGCCGTTTTTCTCAGTTGGCTGGTGAATAGTCGGTCATGTCACACTGGGGCCATCTTCGTCTGGCACCCTAAGAAACCAAACAGGTGTACGTGTGTCTTATTCTACCACATGCACCTGTCAGTTTTTCCATTAGCCTCTTTCTGATCTCAGGGCCTTTCCAAAACCTCTGCTTCGGACCCGGCTTTGGCTTAAAACTGGAGGGAAAAAAACACAGCTTGTGGATTTTGTTGCTTCCATTTTCTTGTTGACAACGGAACATCTACTTTAAAACTGTACCCAATGTCTCTATCATTACTTGAAAACTGATGAAGCCAGAGCCTTAGCCGGTGCCCAATCCAAGCTTTGAAAAGAGGCTTAGGCCGTGTCCAAAACGGGCTTCCAGAGCTACGGCTAGGTCTATTGTCTTGGTGTCTCCAACGTATTTCCAATGGAGCAAAGGCCTAGACCAAGCTCTAGACAACAGATTCGGATGCAGCCTTAGTACACTGGTGTGCACTGGAAAACCAAGATGGCCACTGTGTGACATAGACCTTTGATCATTCCTGAATTAATCATTTATTCCTAAATTTTAAGAGATAACCGTTTTGCTTTATAAGCTCTCGTTATCTATAATTATTGTAATGTGGAATTAATTCAGGGGTGGTTCAGAATTCTTTTGAAGATGTTCAATCCTTATGAGTTTGAGTATTTATGACCCAAATCCAGAAAAAAAGGCGGGAAACTGTGCAAATACAAAATAAGCCATTTTGTGAGTTAAATCTGAATAGTATCTGGCACACAGACTTCTTTCATTGCACATAAATACCCAAGTTTGAATTTCCCAGACTAAAGACTCTGTTGCTATATCACATGATTTGGGGTCAAGCTTTTGCATAGCGATACCCATCTCTGGAATGGACTGGTTCCTTTGTGCCATTCTTATCCATTATGAACAGTGCATTGGTGCAAGACGTCTGTTATGTAACTAAGCAAAAGCTTGCCACGAATCATGGGATACAGCAACAACTTTGGTTTGGAAAATTCAGGTTTTTTACATACATTTGAAAGAATTTGGTGTACCAGATATTGTTCAAGTTGAACTCATGAAAGGCCTTTTGAGGTATTGTTGAAATGAACTGGAAAAGAACTCTCTAACATGTCTAAAGATATGCAACACTTAAAGGTACAGTACAGGATTGATAACATACCCAAACAGAAATGTTCACAGATTTACATACATGTATAACTTTCAGGATATGAAGATGGTGCTGATAGAAACATACCGTTAACATTTTTCCGCCTGACATGGTGTATTTATCCAGAAATTAGTCCCCCCCAAAAAAAACGTTTTGATCTCAGGGTAAGATCAAAACCATTCTTTATGTTTTACAAGAAAAAATTATTTGGGTTTTCGCTATTTGCTCATGACTCAGATGTCTAATTGAGCTAAAATTTTCACAGTTTTATCATTTCATGTACATGCTGGATCAAAGTGTGAGTGCCGTTCTGTGACCTTTACCAATCATGTATTATACCTTTTATAAGGTGTATATTATACCAAAGTATTACTGGTAATCAAATGAGTTGTCTTTCCTCGAATAATGATGAATTTACCTCTGAATTTCTTCCACATGATAATTATATGCGTTGGTTTTTATAATCAGTGTCTTGTATATCCATGTAATAATATACAAAATCATCAGAGTATTTTATTCACGTCTTGTTATTGAGTGTGGCATGTGATGAAATGTACTTTGCAAATTTGCTGTATACATGTATTTTCAGTACGGTACTGGTCGTATGCATGCACGAATAGCGCCCTCTGGGGGCATGTATTTGCAGCTGCAAATTATATAGGCATTTTACTCAATGTATACGACATTTCTCTGCTATGGGACTGCATGTAATAATCTCTGTTGATATTTTTTTCCTCACTGCTTTTTTATGTTTCAAAGCCTTTTTTCTTTAATTAATTTCTTTAACTCTGTTTTTTTTTATTATAAATCATAATTTTATTACTTTACTGATTAATTTTTGCTCATTTTTATTTTTCTCCAATTTTTATGGCATTCATGGAAAACTTACATTCAGTTATTCTGGCTTTTTTTTTTCTTGTTGACATTTAAAAAAAAAAACATGTAACAGTTTTAGAATTTTATTTTAGAAAATCTCTTTCTATCGTTGTAATAATATGTGTCCTCCATTTTGTGTTGTTGACATTCATGAATTTCTTCTTTCAAAAACAGCACAGGAGAATCATTGAATAATTTCTGGTACATTGGTTATCATAGTAAGGTTGCCAAAAGCTTGAGGAAAAAAACACACATAGAAAAATATTGGGTGATTTTTTTGTTCTGAATACTTGTAGGGTGACAAACAGTTAAGCCAAAGTGTTTTGTTATCGGTCACAAAGCTTAGCACCATGTACTTATTGAGTTGTGTATTTCTCACAACAACTGGATATTTATTCATTTGAACATCGTGTGAGTTGACATACAATACTTTTGAGAAACACACTACTCAAACGAGATAACAGTTCTTTTTTTTCAAGAACACATAGTTCAAACGTGACATTATCAGTTCTTTTTCAGAACTTCACAGCAATAGTGAGTTAACATCCAGTTCCTCTCGGAACCATACAACTCAAATGATATAGCATAAGTACTCACTTAAGTACTGAGACTCGCAAGACTCAAGTGAGTTAACATCCAGTTCCTCTTGGAACCATACAACTCAATTGATATAACATAAGTACTCACTTAAGTACTGAGACTCGCAAGACTCAAGTGAGTTAACATCCAGTTCCTCTTGGAACCATACAACTCAATTGATATAACATAAGTACTCACTTAAGTACTGAGACTCGCAAGACTCAAGTGAGTTAACATCCAGTTCCTCTTGGAACCATACAACTCAATTGATATAACATAAGTACTCACATAAGTACTCAGACTCGCAGGACTCAAGTGAGTTAACATTCAGTTTCTCTCAGAACCTTAAAACTCAAGTGATATAGCATTAGTACTCGGACTCACATGACTCTAGTGAGTTAACATTCAGTTTCTCTCGGAACCTTAAAACTCAATTGATAAAGCATTAGTACTCAAACTCACATGACTCAAGTGAGTTAACATTCAGTTCCTCTCAGAACCTTAAAACTCAACCAGTCACAATTTAGTCATTGGTCAGGTGCAGTTATTGTTCACCTGTAACCAAGTTTCAGAACAAAATCATTCATTTTTTGGCAAAAAAAAGAGAGAAATTTGTGAATGTCAACATCACCTTTTCTATTACCACAATCATTTTACCATGAGTTGTCTAATTCTGTCATGTTGCACGTCTTTGTTTTTTTGTCTCCTATCTTCTTGATCATCAGACTAACAGAAACACAACCAAGCCTCCCTACCCCCTACCACCTAGAGCACACTCCATGGACCTTCCTTATACTCATCAGAGAGGGCCGGCAGGGTCCCCTAGTTTCACCTCGAGCCAAGCGACAGTTTGGACCAATAGCGAAGTGGAGAGAGTGGACCTGGCCGACTTTGGCTCTCCACAGAGACCCCCGCGAACCTCAAGCCGCAATCCCAGCCGCTCTGCAGAGACTGACAGTGACAGCGACAGCGAGGAGGAGAGGTACGCGCCACCGCCGACCCTCCACAAAGTCAACGGATCGTTGAACTCTCATAACGACAGGAGGAACCCTCTGACTCGCGGACACACAATAGATGTCCCGGTGATCCCCAAGCGACATTCCACAAACCCTTTCCAGTCGCCGTCTCAACGCAGGCCCCCGATGCTTTCCAGTCACTCGCTGGATGCTGGGAGGGGTAGCTCCGCTGGAATGGGCAATCTAGTCAGGGCTTCACCTGAGGACATTCGACGGTTGGTCCAACAAGAGCCTCCTGCCTGGATCAATACTTTTCAGGCTGACATTGATGGCTACAACCACGAAGATGATGATATTGATGATATTGATGATGAAGAAGACTATGTAACCTGTAGATTTGATAATGACGACCTTAGCGACATGCCAACACGACTGCCTCCAGCTCCTCCAGTTCCAGTTCACGATACAAAAGAGACACCACAACAACGTAAATCATTCCAGCAACCATTCAATCTCGACATCAAGATACCGCCTTACCAAGCAATGCAGCAGAACAATTCATTCACAGAGCCAACAGCTCACCCTGGCACCCACAGCAGTCCACAACCAGCCCAGCTGATCCGGGAAGCAGAATATGAAGTCATGAAACCTCAGAGGGATGCCGTGTTTAAAAGCGATGTAGAGAAGGACATTCCTCTGTTAGAACGGGAACTCCCGCCTCTGCCACCACTTCCGGACACCGAGCTAGGAGTCCTTTCGCGCAGCCGCAGCGCACATTCCTTCAGTCAGTCCAAGATTCCCGCCTCCGATCAAATCAGAGAGCGCCGGGGAACCTTGGCCTCCACCCGTCGGTCGGAGACGCTCAAAGAGATCGACGAGCGACAGGGAACCAGAAGCCTGGAGAGATCAGAGAGGAAGTCCAGGAGCTCTGACGACCTTCCTGATATTAATGAAACAGGAGAGCCGGTGGCAGAGAGCCTGACTGATGTCCTTGCTAGGACGTACAAGTCACCACCAGGTACGTTTCTAACAAAGTTCTCCCTTTAAGCTTTAAGCTTTATTCTGCAATTGAATGCAACCACAAATGCCATGATGTCATCTGTATAATGATTATAGAAGATCAACAAAACACCCTCAACTCAGCCAAAGCTATCATTCATCAGGAACCAGACAAATTGACAAAACCTAAAAGTTGTTTTCAGATATTGGACTGACTTCATCTTCATTCACACTCACACAGATCTTTCACTTTATTGAAACCTAATACGTCAAAAATAGTGCTTCATAGGTATTATTAAACATAGCTCTATAATAGTTTGATAATATATATAAAAGCCCAATTAGTGTGTATCGTTGTTCTCTCTCACCGTTGTGATAACGTGAAATATTTGCGCCTTCTCCCTTTTAAGTCTCAGATATCTCCGGGAACTACACCTTCCCTCGGCCACCCAAGTCACACCAGCCTCAACGGCTCCTTGAGCCCATCATGGTGCACCCTTCCAGCCCCAAAGATCCACCGCCAATGGCCGTCGTCAATAACTACCACCTCCCTCCGCCTCGTCTGCCTCAGCGCCCCTCGGCCGACTACATCGACATGACCCACCAGAGGAGACGGGGCCAGGGGAAGGGAGTGGGTCTTGACGAGACGATGCTGCCTCCCGACGGAGGTCATCAGAAGGCCTTGGACGTGGAGTCGGTGAGACGGGAGCTGCCTGAAGAGGTAATTTTCTTTCAGAAGATAGGATGTAATCCAGGGTGTTTGAAGTGGCCCAGAAGACCATGGCCCTTTTCCAAACCTCGGCTTAAGCTCCGGCTCAGGCTCCGGCTCAAGCTCAAGCTCAGGCTCAGGCTCAGGCTCAGGCTCAGGCTCAGGCTCAGGCTCAAGCTCAGACTCCAGCTCAAGCTCAGGCTCAGGCTCAAGCTCAGGCTCAAGCTCAAGCTCAGGCTCAGGCTCAGGCTCAGGCTCAGGCTCAGGCTCAGGCTCAGGCTCAGGCTCAGGCTCAGGCTCAGGCTCAGGCTCAGGCTCAGGCTCAGGCTCAGGCTCAGGCTCAGGCTCAGGCTCAGGCTCAGGCTCAGGCTCAGGCTCAGGCTCAGGCTCAGGCTCAGGCTCAGGCTCAGGCTCAGGCTCAGGCTCAGGCTCAGGCTCAGGCTCAGGCTCAGGCTCAGGCTCAGGCTCAGGCTCAGGCTCAGGCTCAGGCTCAGGCTCAGGCTCAGGCTCAGGCTCAGGCTCAGGCTCAGGCTCAGGCTCAGGCTCAGGCTCAGGCTCAGGCTCAGGCTCAGGCTCAAGCTCAAGCTCAGGCTCAGGCTCTGTCTTCTTGTTCATAATAGAGTATCTGCTTGCAAACCGCAACCAAAAGCCTCTATTTTGATACCCAAAATGGAGCCAGAGCCGGAGCCTGAGCCGGGGTTTGGAAAAGGGCCCATGGATGATGCAACCATTGGCCTTGTTGTCCTCTCCCTATCCCCTCCTCATCTTCCCTTCAAAGTTACAAATGATTCTGCCCCTCACAAGCCAAACATGGCCCGACCCATCCAAGAACTAAATACAAGCAGTCAATTTCACAAAGCTTTATCATATGAGGGAGACTCGGAGAGAGATGGTAGGGATGAGATGGCTTGAGAAGGGCGGAGATATTTACCTCCAAACACTACTATGTGATCAGGGGTCGATTTCACCAAACACTAAGATTATTACCTTAAATCTTAAATATGAATTGATCATAATTGCTAAGCAAGGTGTGATGTCAAAATATAAATCACTGCAAGGTGTTAGTTGCCGGCATCTCATCTTAGTGGATTATTTTGTGAAAGCCATCCCAGGTCTCATCTTCTTGATCTTGTCATCTTCTATGTTTGTAACAGGTCACCGTCGATGAGTGCACTCAAGTCCTGAAGGAGAACCTGTGGAATGTACAACTGACTGTTAAGATCCTGAAGGTGCGTTACCTGAAACGCACCTTGCTCCTAGATGAAGGTACCTGCCGTCAGGCTCTGGATGAATCCAACTGGGATCTGGGCGTGGCAACTGCGATAATCGGCGATGCTCCTGAGAGTAGCATAAGCTTGTGAGAATGACTGGTTGATTTCAGATTCCTTGTACTCTGGCTTCTTTATGGGGAAATGTCAACCTGTGGAGGATATTTTTACAGTAATCCAAACACAAGTTTGTGAAGGGCGCCCTCTGTTGATTGAAAAGAAAACTCCGGTGGTGTCAGTATAATGGGAGACATTGGAGAACCGGTGTTCCAGTCAACAGTGCACGCAGGCGCAAAACAACGCGCCCATGCTCACAATTGCGTGCTCGTGCGCTGTTGACTTGAAGACCGGTTCTCCAAAGTCTCTCATTATTTTGTACACTGCCAAATCATCTTTTATTGAAATCTGGGAAGCCGGAAAGCTAATCATGAGCAAAAAGACCTGTAGGGAAAACCGGAACCATGTAGAATATTCTACTAACGTTGTGTTCCTTTCAGGAATAAATCGGGCACCTACGTACTGAGCCGGAGTTATAGTGCATTTACATGTAGATCGATAAACACCACTGCAGTTTCTTGTTTTACTCAAAAGAGGGCGCCATTCAAAACCGTGTGCTCGGATTACTGTAAAAACGCGAAAATCAGTCTCCTTAACTTTGAGTTGTGGATATCATGGCAGTGATTTTGTATTGTGACATCACACTTTGCTTTATAGCAATAAGGATAGATCGGTGTTATAGATTAATCCAAATGTTTCGGAAAAACAAGCGCTGGAGCCTGGCCATTCCCCGTCATTCAGTATGATCACAAGAGTTACGTTAGGTTGTGACAATGACTGAATCTGCACCTAAAAATTATGAGGCTGATTATAAATAACCAAATTTTGTGCATCAATTTGTGTCCAAAATATTACTGAAGTTACCTGATGATTGCACAAAATTTACAGATAAAGTAATCATCTTTCCGCGTAAGCACTATGTAAAAGACTTTTTTTTACAATTTTGAAAATTGAATGTTTAGTACTGAGGGTACCGCATGTTACATAATGGACAGTCTTCTTCATCATCATCATGGAATGATTTCTGTGTCCTAAGGAATCTTTGCTGACGAAATCATTGTCACTCCACTCCTTCCCCCCTTTCACAACCTCTTCCCCAGTTGAAAAGAGAGTCAATTTCACGCGTCCGCACGGCAGCAGCTATCTTCGTGATAGACGCGCTCACTAAACAGTACGATAGTAGATGCTCCGTGATTGGTCCAAACTTAGAGTAGCCCGCGCTGGATTGGCTTGCATAATTAATCAGGAAATCTGCACGCATGTGATAGACGCTTGCTCGCTGTATGGCGAGCACGTCTTTCACACAGGGCCTGTTTGTTTAACGCAAAGGATCCCATATTTAGGGATCCACCTCATATGCAGGGTATGCTAAAATGGGATCTGGATCAGTAGAATCCGTGATCCTGTGCCTTATTAAACAGACAGGCCCATAGGCTAGTTTTCGGTGGGCAGAGACATGAAATTTGGATCATTTCGGTGGTGTACTGTACAATGTGTCAAGTGTGGTCGTATGCAACTTGTCAGCCTATTATAAAATGCTGAATTGCTAATTGCTCTGTCATGTCTGTAGGCTAGGCCTAGAGTGAACGAGATAGCTGAGATAGCAAAAACTAAATGACTTGAATATCACGCCAAAGTATTACATATCCTACAGTCAAATTGAGTCTGATTGAGATTGTTCAAATCGCTAGTTGTCTTCGATCTATGCAAAGTGGTCTTGCCAAATTAAGATTCACAGATTTCTTCAAACAAAACAATGAAATGTAAAGGACTTTAATAAATGGAAAATAAGATTGTTGAAAGTTAAGATCGGCGGAAAGTGTTGTGCAAATCAAACTTAAAAATATACTCTCAGCAATATAGTTGTTACAGGCAGAATTGAATGCTCCTTTTCCACTTTTTCAACCACATGTCAACAATTTTGTGTCTTTCTTAACATGTTATGAATATGTTCTTAACAAGTTCGTAACATGTTCTTAACATGTTCGTAACATGTTCTTAACATGTTCGTAACATGTTCATAACATGTTCTCAACATGTTCTTAACATGTCCTTAACATGTTTCTCAACATGTTTCTTAACATGTTCTCAACATGTTCTTAACATGTTCTTAACATGTTTCTTAACATGTTTCTTAACATGTTTCTTAACATGATCTTATATTCACATAAATCATACAAAAGCCTGTATTATTCCAAATAAAAACTTATTTTAAAGAAATACAAACCGCACTTAATAATTACGACATAAGAGTATAACATTTTTGTACCTGTTTAACTTGTAAACTTAAAAAATTTTTCTAAAGCAACAAATTACTTGCTTATTGCATCGGCATTATATATTTTAATAATTTAAGCTTGTGTATTCATTATTTTTTTGTAAGAGCATGCTTTGATAATTACATTGTGTGGTAGACGAGAGGAAACTAAATTACAGTGCAAATTAACTTCCAGTGCTACATGTATTTATGTTTCTTTTCTTTTTTAAAATTGATCGTAATGAAAATAGTTCTGCTTCCTTTTTTTTATATTTTGGAACTTAACGCAAAGTGGTTGAGGCTGAAGATGCCCTAGATTTCGTTTATCTTCAGGGAAAACATCAAAAAAATGTTCCTGGCTTCTAGGATATTATGGAACGACTGCAAACAATCTGCGAAATGAATTTGCAAAATATCTCTTTAAAGGTAGTATCATACTTTAGTAGCATACCGAAACAGAAATCTTCACAGATTTGCATATAACTTATAGTGTATGAGGATGGTGATGGGAGAAACATACTGTTACATTTTTTTCTGCCTGAAATGCTGTATTTATTCAGAAAAAGAGTAAAACCAGTGACCAAAAAATTTTTTGATCTTTTAAAGATCAAAAATAATAGATAAAAGACTTAAGAAATACTGTGGCCGTTTTTCACTGATTTCTCAAAAAATGGGCAACGTATGGAACTGAAATTTTCACAGATGACTGTTATTGTATCTTCCTTGGTATTTATGCCCATGAATCTGCATTTCTTTGACAAAAACCAAAGTATGATACTACCTTTAACAATCACCTGAAATTGTGAAGATTTCCCTGTTTGTGTCTATTTGTTTGTGTATGTACGTGTGTCAAATTTACAGGTATTTTTATTTTTTCTCTGACACCGTTATTTTATTACCTGTTTCTTGAATGTCTTCTTGTGAGTTATTTTGTTATTTGGGTTTTTTTTTCTTCAAAAGATGATTTTTGTTTACCTCATTTAGGCCTATCGTTGTAGTTGTGCTTCGCATGCCTACATTACATTCTCTTTATTAATGAAGATTGAAAAAATACTTCCAAAATAAGGCATTTAATTTTGACCATTTTCTCAAATATTTGATTATTATCTTATTAAAACTTTCACATGAACTGAAAAATAAGTTTTTACTGATATCAAAAGGGTCCAATGATGTTATTTTATTTCAAACCTTGTGTATTCCAATCCCGATTTCAGCTGTTTTTTTGTATGAGAATCTGACATTACAAATTAGTATAAGACATTTGTTTCGGGAGGAAGGGAGCTCTTAGCAATATGATGGATTGTGAACATACAAACAAATCATATTTATTTAATCATATCGATATTCTTTTTGTTTTAATTAATAAATGCAACATTAATTTGTGAGGATTTTTAAAGATGTATATAAATTCCCTTTGGTTAAATTGAGTATTTTTGTTGAAACGTCAAGCCATATTATGATTTTATGATGGCTCGGTAATATACAGGGTTTGTAACAAGTTGGGTGGATGTTGAACTAACAATTCATTGTATGTATTGTATGTACTCTTAAAATTTACATTTATTAAACAATTATTGTCACTTGTTTACCTTTAAGATTGAGAAGAATTTGACACGCCTTTCCCCCTGTATGGCTTGTGTACATTTACTATTTTGTATTTTCACTGACCAGGGGTCGCTTTCACGAACCCTTACGATCGATCGTAACTCGAGTTACGAAGGATATTAAACCCATCGTATCCTATGTAGGGCATCGTAAGTCATACGATTGATTGTAAGTTACGACGAGGTTTGTGAACTCGACCCCAGTCGCCATTTGGTGCACTGTAGGCCTCGGAATAATGTATCCCAAAGTTGTAAGTTAATAAAATTGTCATTTTGAAAAAAAATAATTAATTAAAAACATTTTTTTAAAGCTTTCCGCGGAATGGTTGAAATCCCGTCGCACTTCAAAAATCACAATTTCCATGGAGACTGCTTGTTTTCGATATGATTTTCGTAATGAAAAGGTAGATATTGAAATAGTATCGTGGTCAAGTGTTCTTACCAACCTGGCACTTCTACCGAGTACCAGTAATACGCAATGTATTACATTAAGTTTGGGTTGGTAACCTGATTGCTAATTCAATTTTAAAATATACTCCGCAGGTTTTTGTTTCATTGTCCCAGTGTCAGAGCCGTGGTTGAATTAAGTGGCTACGGCTTGAAACAACGCACGAGTCTATTGAAAACGGCTGCAGTCGCAGCCATAGACACTGCTGTAAATTCAAATCGCATGCAGCCAACTTTTAAAGGTATAGTGTCATACTTTTGGTAAGAAACCAAACAGATTTACGTATAAGTACTTTCAGGATATGAAGATGGTGGTGGTAGAAACATACCGTTAAAATGTTTCCGCCTGAAATGCTGTATTTATCCAGAAATTAGTCAAACAACGACCGAAAATCTTTTTGATCTTTTAAAAGATCAAAAACAAAAGAGAAAAGACTGAGGAAATACTATGGCCATTTTTCACTGTTTTCTCACAAAGTGGGCACCGTATGGGACTGAAATTTTCACAGATGACTGTTACTGTATCTTCCTTGATATTTATGCTCATGAATCTGTATTTCTTTGACAAAAACCAAAGTATGATATTACCTTTAATATAAAGTGTCGTTCGTACCATGGAGTGATTTCTACCTCCATGGTTGTTGGTAGTTATTGGGTGACATTTGAAATAGGAAAGTATAAACATGAGAACAATGAAATGATAATGAAACATAAATGAAACAAAAACCAAAGAAGCCCATTTTTCCTAATACGCAACTTTGCTGAGCACAATCCCATCTTTTTAGGGAATGTGTTTTTGTATGTTACATTTTAATCTGATTTAAGCAACAACAAAAAAACAGGTCAGCTGCCGAATTGACGGATTTTTCAGAAGGGGGGTGGGCATTCGCAAAAAAAAGGGCGGGGTGAATTTCGTTTTGTTAAGGTGCAGTACTAAAAAGCTGTTTTTTCCTCAATTAATGATGATTATTTTCTTATATTGTTTTGTAATCGAGTTTTTTTAGGATTTTTGTTTTGTAAAGACTTGGGTATCATTATATCCTGTATCAGACCAGAAATCTGTTTTTTGTTACTTTGTTTACACTTATAAACACTTGTGTGCACTTCAGTGGTGCAGACACAGTATATACCTGTATTATGCAACTGTTTAATGAATAATATTATCATTATATTATGCTGTTTTCTAATGATGTAAAATACTGTATATGCTTAATCTAAACTAATTTCTTTTTTTCGTATTAAAAATTGACGAAATAAGTCCATTAAGTGACGTAATTGTTTGTTTGTCCATGATTCCTTTGTTCATTATGCTTATCTGGGGCCAATTTCATAAAACTGTTCAAGCACACAAATTTGCTTAGCACAAATATGTCTCGCCCAATAAAACAAACCAACATTGAAAATTTCATTTGATATTCATGGTCAGCGAACAACAGCCAAAGAACTATCACAAGTGGTACACAAGACGTGGAAATTTGGTTGTTAACCCTGTTTTTATTAAGACAGAATATCATGCTTAGCAAATTTTTGTGCTTAACAGTTTTATGAAATTGGCCCCAGGTTAAAGGTACACATGTAATATCATACTGTAGCATACTGAAACGGAAATCTTCACATATTTACCTATAAATTACATGGTATAAAGATGGTGATGGTAGAAACATACCGTTCATGTTTTCCTGCCTGAAATGCTGCATTTATCAAGAAAGGAGTAAAACCAATGACCAGAAACAATCTTGATCTTTAAAAGATCAAAAATAATGGTGAAAATTATTTGTAAAATACCGCGGGCGTTTTTCACTGTTTTCTATTAAAGTGGGCAGCGTATGGGACTGGACATTTCACAGATGACTGTTACTGTATCTTAATTTGTGCCCATGAATCTGCATTTCTTTGACAAAAACCAAAGTATGATCACTGCTGTGATTTTGCCGGACTTCGGGTCTGGGCCTCGGACTCGGAGGTTTATGAGTCAGACTTGGTCTAGGACTCGGGCTCTGTGCCTCAAGACCGGCGAATTTGACAAGTTTTGAGTGTGACAAATTTTATTTCTACTGCAAAAACTGTAGCTTTTTGCAATGTCAAAAGAAGACTTCTTAATGCAAAAACTACTTTTAAAAACCGGTAACACATGACAAACAAACCACAACTGATAAACAACTCTTGATCGAGATGGGTCAAGTTATGACAAATTGAACGAATAAAAAGGTCAGGTTTTCAATTAGACTTTTACCTAAAAGGGCCCACTCCGTAAAGGGCTTCGCGCGGCACAGGCTCGCAAATCTCAGCTTTTTCCATTTTCACGATGAGATTCTCAACTCTGGAAAAGCCTGCATTCGATTATTTCGTTACAGCATGAATGGGAAAAATGTAACCATTTTACCCAACGTTGGTGACTGAAAATACTAAAAAAAACAAAACAAAACAGACGTTTTCAAAGTGAAGTACCCTTAAATGTTTTAAATCTTTCGAATTTACTTCAAATAAACTACATTTATTGCAAAAGAGGGCAGTTATCAAAATGAGCACTCCGTTTCCACTTTCCAGTACATAAGTTTCAGGTCTCTCTACTAATTTCAAAGCTGTTTTGATTTGAACCAGTACTATTTAAACCTGTGTCTTTGTCATTTGGGAAAAAAGAGAACAAATTATGTGATTTTGATTTATATTATAATGCATGCCGGACTCGGACTCTGACTCGGATGGAGTCGGACTCCACCTCGGATGGAGTCGGACTCGGACTCGGATGGACTCGGACTCCCCCTCGGATGTGTTGACTCGGACTGGAGTCTCGGTCTCAATCCCTTGTTAACATCTGTACTTGTTTTCCTTGTCACCAAGCCAATTTGTTTTCAGTGGGTCCCTGGGCACTCTGCACCCCTACTAGTTCAGCTCCCCTCGTCACTGTTAATACCGGTGTCATGCTCAAAGGTGTCTCGGTCTCGGACTTCCAGGGGTCGTATCGATTTCACGATCGATCGTAACTTGAGATACAAAGGATACGGCATCGTAATCTACGTAGACTGTATATGGTAAGTCCTACGACTGATAGTATGCCTAACTTAAAATAAGCTTGGTGAAATCGGACTTCAGGTCTCGACTACAACACTGCATGCCTCTCATCCAGTTTTGCGTGTTCCACCTTCATAGTCTTGTTTCCAATCATTTACTTCCCTTCACCAACGAACAAGAGTTAGCAAACCAAACACAAAAAGCTAGGTAATGCAGTATTGTTTGCGAAAGGACCACATAATTATTTCATAATATCATTTTGTTATTGTTTTGGGGTATTTTGGAGGGGAGGGGTGGCAAAAATTATGAAAATTTTGTTCGGTGGTAGGCCTAGCTGCTTAGTCTGAGCATGGAGTCAGCGTACCCTATGATCAGGGAGAGAAGAAATTAATTAATTAATTATTATTAATAATAATAATTATTTATTCCAATTTATTATTATAGCACACCTGAACAAAAATGACACATGGGGAAACAATTGTATTTATTTTTTAATTTTTTTTTTATTTTTTTTATTTTTTTAATTTTTTTTTGGTTTTTTAAATTTTTAAATTTTTTTTTGGTTTTTTAAATTTTTTTATTTTTTTTTTGGTTTTAAAATTTTAATCTTTTTTTGTTATTTTGATTTTTTGAAACTTTTTTTTTGGTTTTTCAATATATTATATGGTTTTTTTTGTGTTTTTCAAAATGTTAAACTTTACGAAATTGAATCTTGGTGATACATGATTGGCTTTTATAAAATGTGTATAAAATATTCAAACCCTGCTTGCAAAACTGGTACTTAAAATTAATGATAAATGTGAACCTGATTATAATGAAACCCCGCTGCACCCAGTTAGAAATGTCAATGAACAATTTTGATGATGATATAACCAGTATATAAAATTACTTTTCCCGAATAGTTTTTTTTATACCAAATGAGATATAATTTCCATCATTATTAAACTGATATGATGAAAAATGAACGAACAACCTTGCTGTTTCCCCTTGAAAGCAATGAAGCTTACTTGCAGTATAAACATTAAACTCTGTAAGCAATGAAGCTTACTTGCAGTATAAACATTAAACTCTGTAAGCAATGAAGCTTACTTGCAGTATAAACATTAAACTCTGTAAGCAATGAAGCTTACTTGCAGTATAAACATTAAACTCTGTAAGCAATGAAGCTTACTTGCAGTATAAACATTAAACTCTGTAAGCAATGAAGCTTACTTGCAGTATAAACATTAAACTTTGTAAGATGATAATAATATACATGATTGATTTTCATGAATACCGGTATTATAATAAATTTGATCACATTATTCTTGTTTGGTGTGTTTTTTTTTTAGAAAGTGTGAGTGAACCAAGAGGCTAGAGTCTTGAAATTACTGGAGGGTTAAAAGGCTTCAAAGATCTTTAAAGGTGGATAGAGATAGTCCTGAACTGGAACCAGTTGTTTGAACCCAATGCCCCGACCGACATGCCCTGACCCTCTCCAGGAGAGTGCTGAAACTTTGAGGTAGGAATCCGCAGTGATCCAGAAGAGCAGACCTGACAGAAACTACGGAACACGGCAAAGCACGAAGATAGAAAATGCGAGACTAATCTTGCACAGGACCCTGACCTCCGAGAGTCTATGTGGATGACCCACTGAGGTGTGACAGTAGGGCTACAGGCAGGGGGAGTGATGAAGGTGTTGGGATGAAGTTGATATTGACCACGAACGTAGATGATCCACGTAGCCGGGTCAAGTTAGTAGAAGCTAGCCGAAGACCGTGATGGGGCATCAGGTGCTGCCAAGACGTCACTTCGGCGTCAACCAATGTCTCGAGGTAAATGCACCACGGAGCCGATCGATTTCACGAAAGAGTGGTTGTCACCGGCTGCCTGAAACCCACCCCAACCTATACGCATGGCGTACTCATCCGTACCCCCACCCCCTCCTCCTGTACGCATGGCGTACCCACCCCAACGGACTAATTCCTCCCGGTATTATCTGGCATCGCACCAGACTTGTGATCTTCTAAGATCAATCTCAATAATAAGCGAAGTGTGATGTCGAAGTACAAATCGCTATGGTGATATACTCTGACAACTCCGATCTTAAGATTAATCTCAGTGTTTGGTGAAATCCAGCCCAGGTCCGTGGCCGGATAGGCCTATATATGTCGCTTCTCAATCTCAGATGCATCTTGAGTGCAAAAGGACCGGAGTTGAACTATCATGCAGTCTCACTGCCTCACTGAACAAGTCGACTCGGTGATGTCCTTCACTATCGACAGCTCGCCAGAATCCCAACACCGACAAGATGTACAAATCTCTATGGTGATATACTGACAACTCCGATCTTAAGATTAATCTCAGTGTTAGTAGTAAAAATCCAGCCCAGGTCCGTGGCCGGATAGGCCTATACGTCGCTTCTCAGATGCATCTTGAGTGCAAAAGGACCGGAGTTCAACTATCATGCAGTCTCACTGCCTTAGACAAGTCGACTCGGTGATGTCCTTCACTATCGACAGCTCGCCAGAATCCCAACACCGACAAGATGTACAAATGTCTTTGGTGATATACTGACAACTCCGATCTTAAGATTAATCTCAGTGTTAGTAGTGAAATCCAGCCCAGGTCCGTGGCCGGATAGGCCTATACGTCGCTTCTCAGATGCATCTGGAGTGCAAAAGGACCGGAGTTGAACTATCATGCAGTCTCACTGCCTTAGACAAGTCGACTCGGTGATGTCCCTGACTATCGACAGCTCGCCAGAATCCTAACACCGACCAGATGCTAAAGTGTTCCTAGTCTCGGTCCACGACTATGTTACTTATGTTAAGCCCACCGCACACTATACGATCCAACATTCTGAGTAGGACCCGACTGGTTTTTGGAAGGATCGCAAAGCAGTCTGGGAGTCTTAACCGTGATTGTTCCAAGTCGCAGACTTGGCAAGATTCGACTGTCGAATCACAGTTAAGACTCCCAGAATGCTTTGCGATCCTTCCAAAAACCAGTCGGGTCCTAGTCGGATCGTATAGTGTGCGGTGGGCTTTACTCGAACGTACGACCCGATTACCCGCACTGACCCGCACGCACGCACGTACGTACATCTACGTAAAGGCTTCTCCAATAATTAAAGTTTGAGAGAAGACTTTACGTACATGTACGTACGTACGTGCATGCTGGTCAGAGCGGGTAATCGGTTCGTACGTTCGAGTAAATAAAAACATAGGGCCTTTACGAAATGAGGCTTGAGGCTAGGCTTGGGGTTTATTTTGCTACCGCCATTTTGTTTCCTAAATGAAATGAAGGGCTTGAGATACACGACGAAGCTGGAGCCTTTTTTTCGGCTTCGTCGTGTAGCCCAATCCCTTCAACCGTTTCGTTTTGTGGGCTTCAAATGGCGGTAGCAAAACAAGTACCAGCCTAGCCTCAAGTCAGGTTTCGTAAAGGCCCATTATAGTCGTGAACCAAGACTAGAGTGTTCCTCAAGTCTGGCGGGTAGTTTCTGTCCCCTTTCACCAATGCAGACTTTGCAACGATCACAATGAGGTACTGAACACGCCAGCCGTGGCTGCCGATATCTGCCTGTCCTTGATGTGGATGCTGAGAGCTCCCTGGAGTTTGAAGGAGGTTGAATGCAATACTAGGGCACCTACAATGCGGGATGTGTTTTTAGAGATTGAGCAAAGCTGGACCTATGGAAGGGAGTTAGGCCGAAGGAAGGTCTGAGCTTCAAGCATGAAAAGCCCGTAGGCAAGGGTGAGGTTTGCTAGTCTTAATCTGCCCGAGACCATGCCTGCTGTGGTGGAGGGAAGTCCCTGTGGTGCTCCACTGCAAACTCGAGATTCTGAGGGATACGGATGTCGTATAGGGTCTGGGTAAACTGAAGCCTGGATGCAAGGGTGATGGGATGACATCTGGTTGAGGCAATGGACAGTGTGACATGGTTTCCTGTCAACACTATGCGCCGAGGTGTCCTTCGTGTTCATTAAGATCCCAGTAATGAGATGGAGCCCATTCAGTCTTGTTCCAAGCTAAACTTGATGCCAAATTGATTGTTACTGAAAGAAGAGGAAGGCCTACAAAGAGTCTTGTAGAGAGTCAAGTCCAAGTGGGCGTATGGCGATGGTGTCTCGGCAGTGTGCTCAGAGGCTGAGCTGGAGGTATAGCCCCAATGTTGAATGTTAAAAGATGTCTCAAATTATTCTATCATTCGTTAGTAGCCGATGTATCAAACTGTAAGATATATTATCTCGATCTTTTCAAGAAGAGTGGATTTATAAGGGAAAAAAAACATTTTCTTGAGGAACGTCTTCAGGAATACCATAGCCAGTTGGATAAATTGAATTAAGTGTGACACCTAAAGTTATACATTTTGATATAAAGCAGGATGCCTATTGTTTGCTCCAAGCTAAAAAAAAAAAAATGTGTTGTGTTGTTGAAATAATTAAAACTGTTCAAAGTTCATAATGTAGTCTCTTCTCCAGCTAAGCCTCTTCACACAAAAATCGCGGGAGTTAATTTTGACCTAGCATTAAAGTTGCCTATGCCTATGCATTATTAAAGTAATTGAATTCGGTCAGTAGGGAAAAGTATGTACTCAAATTGTGGTTAGTTGAACCATGGAGGTAGAAATAGTCTTCTAACTTGCCATATTGCCACAAGGTCTCAACACTCTAAAAGTCTCAGTGATATGGAGCAGCAACACATCAAGCATCCAGTTCAGCAATGAACAAGAACACGTGGACTCAATTTCATTATAGAAGCCGTCCATAAAGTACGTACGAGGTGGGAGGGCTGGGGATGGGTGGAGGGAGTGGGCTGGGGTGGGGGCAGGGGGAGGGGTTCCGATCCGTACGCCGTGCACACAGGGGGAGGTGGTGGGGGACCGAAGCATATGCCATGCGTACAGGTGGAGGTGGTGGGGGACCGATGCATACGCCATGCGTACAGAGGGAGGGGTGGGGGTACCGATGCATACGCCATGCGTACAGGGGGAGGGGTGGGGGTACCGATGCATACGCCATTCGTACAGGGGGAGGGGTGGGGGTACCGATGCATACGCCATGCGTACAGTGGAAGTTCGAGGGTGGGGGTACCGATGCGTACGCCATGCGTACAGGAGGAGGGGGTGGGGGTACCGATGTGTACGCCATGCGTACAGGGGGAGGGGTGGGGGTACCGATGCATACACCATGCGTACAGGGGAGGGGTGGAGGTACTGATGCGTATGCCATGCGTACAGGGGGAGGGGTGGGGGTACTGATGCGTACACCATGCGTACAGGGTGGAGGGGGTGGGGGTACTGATCGATGCGTATGCCATGCGTACAGGGGGAGGGGTGGGGGTACTGATGCGTACACCATGCGTACATGGTGGAGGGGTGGGGGTACTGATGCGTATGCCATGCGTACATGGGGGAGGGGTGGGGGTACTGATGCGTACACCATGCGTACATGGTGGAGGGGTGGGGGTACTGATGCATACGCCATGCGTACAGGGGGAGGGGTGGGGGTACTGATGCGTACACCATGCGTACATGGTGGAGGGGTGGGGGTACTGATGCGTACGCCATGCGTACAGGGGGAGGGGTGGGGGAACCGATGCATACGCCATGCGTACAGGGGGAGGAGTGGGGTACTGATGCATACGCCATGCGTACAGGGGGAGGGGTGGGGGTACTGATGCGTACACCATGCGTACATGGTGGAGGGGTGGGGGTACTGATGCGTACGCCATGCGTACAGGGGGAGGGGTGGGGGAACCGATGCATACGCCATGCGTACAGGGGGAGGAGTGGGGTACTGATGCATACGCCATGCGTACAGGGGGAGGGGTGGGGGTACTGATGCGTACACCATGCGTACATGGTGGAGGGGTGGGGGTACTGATGCATACGCCATGCGTACAGGGGGAGGGGTGGGGGTACTGATGCGTACACCATGCGTACATGGTGGAGGGGTGGGGGTACTGATGCGTACGCCATGCGTACAGGGGGAGGGGTGGGGGAACCGATGCATACGCCATGCGTACAGGGGGAGGAGTGGGGTACTGATGCGTACGCCATGCGTACAGGGGGAGGGGTGGGGATGCATACTCCATGTGTACAGGGGGAGGGGTGGGGCTACCGATGCATACGCCATGCGTACAAGGGGAGGGGTGGGGGAACCGATGCATACGCCATGCGTACAGGGGGAGGGGGTATGGATGCATACGCCATGCGTACAAGGGGAGGGGGTGGGGGTACCGATGCATACACCATGCGTACAGGGGGAGGGGGTGGGGGGTACCGATGCATACACCATGCGTACAGGGGGAGGGGGTGGGGTACCGATGCGTACGCCATGCGTACAGGGGGAGGGGGTGGGGTACCGATGCATACACCATGCGTACAGGGGGAGGGGGTGGGGGTACCGATGCATACACCATGCGTACAGGGGGAGGGGGTGGGGGTACCGATGCATACACCATGCGTACAGGGGGAGGGGTGGGGGGTACCGATGCATACACCATGCGTACAGGGGGAGGGGGTGGGGGTTACCGATGCGTACGCCATGCGTACAGGGGGAGGGGTGGGGGTACTGATGCATACGCCATGCGTACAGGGGGAGGGGTTGGGGTACTGATGCGTACGCCATGCATATAGGGGGAGGGGTGGGGCATTGATGCGTACGCCATGCGTACAGGTGGAGGGGGTGGGGTACGGATGCATACGCCATGCGTACAGGGGGAGGGGTGGGGGGTACTGATGCGTATGCCATGCATACCAGGGTTGGGGGGTAACGATGCTTACGTCATACGTACAGGGGGAGGGGGTTCAGTCCAATGCGTACTTTAAGCAAACGAAAAAAATACATTTGTTCATAGTGCGCGAAAAAAAAAATAGCAAAAAAAACCCCAGCTCCGTACTGAGAAGTGAAAAACATAATGTGAAATGCGTACGCATAGTGGGGGGGGGGGGCGTTGGGACCAATGTGTACGCGATGCATATTGGGGAGGGGCGTGAAAAGTCCGCATTTCTTGCGTACGTATTTTATGGACGGCCCCTTACTGGATATACCAGGAAAATCAGACACTGACCACCACTCCAAGAAGACGGGTCAACCTTTGTATCCAGGCTTCAGTCATCCAAACCCTAGCTACATGGTACAAATGCCAGTGACATCTGTGACCCTCAGAACCCTAAGAATGAAATGAAACACACATCAGAGACTTCCCTCCTCCGAAACAGACACGATACCACACAGATCAAGACCTGCAAACCTTACCTTTGCCTGCAGGCTTTCCATGCTCGAGGCTTAGACCTTCCTCCGGCCATCCTCCCTGCCACAGGCCCAGCTTCGCACAACCTCCCACACCTCCGCAAAGCAGGTGTCCGAGTATTACACCCATCCGCCGACGAACTCCAATTAGGCTCTCTCCTCACCCACTCGGGCAAGCGGGTATCAGCACCCCAACCTGGCGTGTGTTGTATCCCATGCGATCGTAGCAAAGTCCACACCGGAGAAAGGGATACTACCAGCCAGATCCCAAGAAACACCATGCCCATGGTCGACATAGGGATTTGAAGAGCCGTCAAAAGTCAGGTGCTCATCACGGAGTCGACTTTTGCAGGCAGCGAGACCAACAGTTCCACTCTCACAAGATGAATCTGAGAAGCGAAGGATATCCCCAAACCTGAGACAATATCAAAGTCTCACTCGGCATCGGCTATGATGCCCAACCTCTCCAACCTCGCACCTTCCTCACCTTCATGATCATAACTAACTCCTTCTGTCTTGGTCCGACCAAGTGGATCTTCCAAATCCACGGCCAATTACCTCTCCAACCTCGCACCTTCCTCACCTTCATGATCATAACTAACTCCTACTATCTGGGTCCCGGACTTGGTGACCAAGTGGATCTTCAAAATCCACGGCCAATGGCCTCGCACCAAGTTCATCACCTTCATGATGATAACTAACTCCTGCTGTCTTGGTCAGACCGTCCAAATCCACGGCCAATTACCTCTCCAACCTCGCACCTTCCTCACCTTCATGATCATAACCAACTCCTACTGTCTTGGTCCGACCAATTGTGGATCTTCCAAATCCACGGCCAATTACCTCTCCAACCTCGCACCAAGGTCCTCAGCTTCATGATCATAACCAACTCCTACTGTCTTGGTCCGACCAAGTGGATCTTCCAAATCCACGGCCAATTACCTCTTCAACCTCGCACAAGTTCCTCACCTTCATGGTGACAACTAACCCCTATGGTCAGACCAAGTGGATATTCCAAATCCAGGGCCAATTACCTCTCCAACCTCGCACATTCCTCACCTTCATGATCATAACTAACCCCGATGGTCAGACCAAGTGGATCTTCCAAATCCACGGCCAATTACCTCTCCAACCCCGCACCTTCCTCACCTCCATGATCATAACTAACCCCTATGGTCAGACCAAGTGGATATTCCAAATCCACGGCCAATTACCTCTCCAACCCCGCACCTTCCTCACCTCCATGATCATAACTAACCCCTATAGTCAGACCAAGTGGATATTCCAAATCCACGGCCAATTACCTCTCCAACCTCGCACCTTCCTCACTTTCATGATCATAACTAACCCCTATGGTCAGACCAAGTGGATATTCCAAATCCACGGCCAATTACCTCTTCAACCTCGCACCTTCCTTACCTTCATGGTGATAACTAACCCCTACTGTCTTGGTCCGACCAAGTGGATCTTCCAAATCCACGGCCAATTACCTCTGCAACCTCGCACCTTCCTCACCTCCATGATCATAACTAACTCCTACTGTCTTGGTCCGACCACGTGGATCTTCCAAATCCACGGCCAATTACCTCTCCAACCTCGCGCCTTCCTCAATCCTCCTGCCAGTGGCCCTACCGTCACTCTTCAATGAAGCAACCGCACTTACCCTCCAAGATCGGAGTCCTATCCAAGATCAGTTTCACCTTCCCCACCTCCCAACTCTGCAGTGCTCAGCAGCCTCCACCAAGCCCACACTTCTGTACCTCTGGAGACCCCAACCCAAAGCTGCAACCCCCTCCCGAAGACAACCAGAACATGCCGACCGAAACACCAAGTTCAAAACCCCTAGTATCCAATTCTTTCCCCATTTCCACCTAAAAGAGACCAATGAAGCTAAGTGCTAAACAATAAGTATCTTATGTTGTTTTTTTTTTTTTAGTAAAATGTGGGTTCAGCGGTACCCATGCCCTTGACTTTGACAAGATCGGGAGTGAAGACGAAGAGTCCCCGATGCCTGTGTTTCTTGATCCACAGCTGTGCCCGTCTGACACTCCATGGAAGTCCTGCACATAAAAAAAAATAATAAACGAAATTCATTATCCAACGAGGATTTTCCAATTTCCTGAAGTATATTCTGATATTATGTGTCCTTTCATTTTTTTTTTGTGGACAGTTATTCATATTTATAACTTATCTTGTCGAAAGATATTTCGTGGTGCAGTATACTGTTGACCTACCTTTTATTGCGATGCATCTTATTCCAGGCTCTAGTACGTTCCAACTCACTTTGACTTGTTGTGCTCGAATGTCCTTAATGTAGCGTCCCTACAAATTGAATGGTGTAGAGTGATGATTAGTCAAATTCTTCAGAATGGAGTTTTCTTGTAAGCTTATATATTTGTTGTGTTTCACAAGAACTGTCTCATTTTGTTCAATCGTCATCATGGTAACGACATGGTTATGGCAATAATTACATCAGAGGAACAAAGTGATCAGAGTCACGCGATGCCGTTTTGCTGATATCCTTAGAACTTGGTAATAATTCTCACACAATACTTTACCAAGAATTTATCCAATTTTTATTTCATTTACTCAGGCTTACAAATTATATCAAAGCACTAAACAATTTCATTATTAAGAGTTTTTTCTTCTTCATACCTTGGCTCCAGCCACTCGTCCTTGCATCCAATACATATAGAAGTACTTCACACTGTCAACAGAAAATTATGGGATGAACAGTATATAAAAAAACTCTACGTCTATCTCTAACCACAATTGTAAATACGAGTATTTTGATTGTTAATTGGTCCGAATTCTTTTTTGGCTAGAATGAAAAGGCCTTTTGGTAAAGCAAAGCCATGGGTGTCATTACATTGTATTAATGTATACGTACGTGATTTCATCTGATGGCATGAGTCCCTTCTTCTTAATGGTCTCAAGTGGGATGACTTCGATACCCTGTGCAGTGAAAATGACAAAAAAAAAACAGGAAGCGAATTCACAAACTGTCTGTATTTTATGGCTAATATTCTATCGAACTGTGTCATTTATTGTTAGTGATACCTACCGTCTTGCCACGCTTGAGACACTGATTTTTAACTTCCTCGATGTTGGCTGCAGGGCCTGGGACAAAAGTTGAAAATAGAAGTGGAGAAGCTTATTAGAATTCTCTTCTCTTAATACGATGATAATTTTTCCTTCAGATCTTGTAAATTTCATTGCACCAGTACTTGCGATGCAGGAACGACAAAATGCAAGAGATCTCAAAATCGAAAACGGGTTACAGCCTTTGATAAAGATCCTGATAGGATCGAAACGCGTCAGGCCCTCCCAACTCTAAGCATTGTTATAAATTTCAGGTCATTTTGGCTGATGAGCAGTTCATTGCAGCAGTTTATTACTTGTAAAATCGAAAAGGTATTATATATCCTCGATATAAGGGAAATGATTATTTTATTGGCATGGACAGCTTAAGAATGCAAATAAGACATCAGTTGGGTTGGCTTGTTTCCTGTTTTGGTCAGGAGATTATGATGCTGTATTACCTCCAACGATGTACAGTCTTACCTTCAAGATGCAGGAACTGGTGCCCAGCATCCAGCCTGTCTTGTCTGGAAGTGAAACCAAGTTTCCTTTTCATAAATACAAGGTGGCGGACCTATCAAAGAGAAGGCAATTCAGCAATTATCATCTTGAAGCCCTTTTCTTGTGGAACTTATACACATTGAGAATTACCTGTCTTGAGTCATCAGGAGTGAGATACTGTACGCGAGGAATTTTAAGGAATTCTGTTGAATGGATTAAAGATATCAGCTCAATTTTGTAAAAACCTTTCCAGAGAGGATACATGGGACTCACCCATTTCCCGACAACTCTGGGCATCACATCATCCTCCACTTTGAATACGATTGAGACTTTTGGCTCTCCGTCATCCATCCTGCCATATGCAAAAACCAACGTCAATTATACTTATAAATAAATACAAATGCTGGATGTGAACGTGACATATTGATCAAGTCAATGAACCCGACCGATATTTTGGTAAATGAAGGCTGATTGAGGAAAAAAAAAGCTCTCTTACACTGCAGGTTTTGGTTCAGTGTCTTCCTTATCATCCTCTTCGTGTCCGAGTACTGGGCGGTTGATGTGAAAATCCTTTCTTTTCCAGGGAAAAGACCGAGGTATGTTGGTGACATCAGGCAGTACCACTTGGCGAACTTTATAACGAACTGCAAACATTCAGAGAACACAGACAGAGTGTTCAACATTAAAATGTTTTCAGGGTCAGCCATAGCAGTCATTCCATTTACTTTGATCGCCTTGAAAGGGAAGGTGCTGTTCTGTTTCTTTACTCACCTTTTGGAGGACGAATGATGTTGGTCAGTTCCTGAGCTGGAGGCTGAAGTTCAACCGGCAACTGCTGCAGCAGTGGAGTTTGCCCAATGTCCATGATCACTTGAGGGCTGAGGCAAACGTCTGTACATTATAGAACGGGTGGGATGAAAAAGAAATCCGAGTTGATACGCTAGCTATAGAGCAGAACAGAGAGCTCAATTCGACGGTGTAGGATACAGAGAGGACGACCTACCGTTAGAAGGACCCTGGAAGGGAACCACTGCTAGCTGCTGTTGTCCTGGCTGTTCCATCACCACTTGAAGAGGCACTGAGTCTTGAATGGTGGTATTTTGAGTCAAAGTCAGTGCCAATGCTGTGAAGACATGAACATAAACTTTATTGCTACAATCAGCAAGATATAATTATTCACAATTAGAGACCAGTGCCTGTCCATATACCCGAGTGATCAGTGTAATATTTTCTAGATGAAATGGAGTTCGTGTATTTCGGCATTTTGGCCAGAATAAGGTCCTGCTACACTTACCATTTGGAAGACGGTTGAGGCTTGTCAGTTGTCGGACTGAAAGTAGAGATTGCTGTGCTGGTGTGTGTACTCCACGCATGATCATCCCAGAGACTGAGCCAGGAAGCAACACTGCCAAATGAAAGAGGTAGTACTTCTGTTAGTATCAAACTGATAAAATGCTCGCTCAAAATAGTTAGTCCTCTCTCTGGTTGGCGGGGTAAATGAGAATGCTGAGCTTAAGCAAAAGGTTCGAGTATACCACGGGCTTACCAATGGATGCAGCTTGGTATGTAGTCAGGCTCAGTGTCTGCACATTAGATGAACGATCCAACCATGACATTTGAACTCGATTAACGATCATTCGTCGCAAGGTTACAGTCGACCCTAAACATAAATGGGGAAGAATTCATGCATTTATACCAATGAAAATAGCTAGGACATTGAGATGATGTTGGAATAAACATAATCCTCGTATGATCAAGAGGTAGGCAATGTTGTCCAGGCTTACCATTGAAAGCAAGACGGTTGATAACTGTTGATGCGCTCCACCATTGTGCCCCTCTTGGAGGTTGAAATTGTGCCAAGGAATGAGATCTTCTTGTCATGAGCACTGCAGAGGATTGACATGGTATAAACACAGTGACTTCACACCATTTGAAAGCAAGGAAGGTAGAAGTGCAATAATTAATCTGGTGGAAAGTGGAGTGAAACCATGCAAGACTTGAAGAGAGCTCTTACCGTTGGTAGAGTTGTCCAAGCTCCCAGTGAGCGGTCGGTACCTGGTGATAGCCGTGGTTCCAATCGGTCCAGATGTCATAGGCTGTATCATTGGTACATGTGCCAATGCACGATGCCACTCATACAACACTGTCAAAAAATGGAGTTCAATTATAAAGGTGTTCAACTGTCATGAATAGCCTCCCGTTTCTAACGACGGAAGCTTTATCAACGGCAAAAAGCTCAAAAACAGTGAAACACGATGTAAGCACAAACCCTTAGTGTGAAACAACAGTCCATATTTTAATAGAAGAATGAGAATGCCTCCAATGTCAATTTCAAGTTCATTGGTTTGGAGGATGTCTAGAAATAGGTAAGTAAAGTTTGTGCACGACCCTATGGGAAAGTCTCCCTAAGGTCCCACCAATAAATGTATGTATGTGCCTCTGTATAATCTACCTATATCGTGAAGGAATATGAGACAGGCCTATGAGGAATGATTATAGTCACTTACCCATGACGCAGTTTTGATAGTACATGTACTGCATGGAATACGACTGGTACCAGTAGGCAGTGTAGTCCTGTATCTCTCTGGATGGCAGTGAGAGAGTAGGCCACATGGGCAGGCCACGCGGCATACTCAAGCGGCGAAGATTCAGACGAACCACTGTGAACAATGGACAGTTCAGGACAAAAATCAGTGACGACTAAGGCCTAGACTTGGACTATCGGCTAGACCTAGGTCTATGTGCGTTGATCACGGAAATGGGTTATTATACACACCCCAGAATTTCATTTTTTATATAGATATGTGTATTATGTATTTGTGCACAAACGTTTATGGAGTACGACCCAGCTACAGGATTATACCCCCAGATCTGAGGACTTGTCTACACTACTGCCTAGGCCTGGTAAGTTAAGGATAACCGAATCAAGCATGATGGTCGACGATGTAAAAAAAAAAAATAATCAATATACAAATGCAGTTCACTTACCCATTTCCTGACAGCCATGTCCTTGATCCAACTGACGGACATTCTTCGACGAGCGAAGTTGATCTTTCTTTCGGCTGCACTTGGTGAGGGTTGCCTTCATCTTATGGTAGATCCAACTGATGATGCTCTTTGCTGCGGCTACAAGGAAGGCACCAGCAACATCAGTCGCCCAGTAGATACTCAGCCAGAGGAGCTGGATGGTGATCTCTTCTTTGCTTAGCAACTTGACACGAACGGAAGACAGTGGTGGTCTCGGCGGTGAATCAGCAGATGCTGTGAAGTTTGCCAAGGTTTGGTCTAGGGCCAGGTCGCAGACCTCCTCAGCAACGGGCATCTCCATCTGAAACAAACCGGCAGGAACCGGTTTGGCCTCGGGCTCTTCGGCTGGCATCAAGTCGTGGAGAGTATCGGTAGACTCTGAACATTCGTCGGTGTCATTCATGGTCGGACGGCCATAGGTCATGTTGGTTTCAAAGTCAAAGTCGGCTGGAGTAATTCCTGACGGTGGCACCGGAAGACGGGACGGTGTCGGCTTTTGGAAAGGCCCGTACATCGGCCCCGCCAGTATACTCACAACTATCATCAAAATCCACTTCTGTGTCTGCCCAAACATTTTTTCCTTGTTTCCTTTCCTTTTTTGCTATGCACTCGAGATTTCAATAATTTGTCAACTGTTCGCAATGATATCCAAACTCGTTCTGTGGCAATGTTGACATGAACACAAAGTTTTACACATCTACTGTCGATGTGGCAACGCGTGGCATATTCATACACTTTTGTTTTATTATGACGTCACCTTTTTGGATCACTTGGAACGCAATGCGCGTTCCTGGACAAGCAGCGCAGACGCAGACGCGTCGTAGTTATTAGACGCGCTACAAGTCCTCCAGAGAACCGTGAACTTGGAAGTCTAACCATAGACACATTATGTCTATGATTGTGTAGACACATTATGTCTATGATTGTGTCTATGGTTCTAACACATTGATCATGGAGATCAATGGTTCTAACCATGAGATAAAGATATGGTTCTAACTAGATTTGGAAGCGCGGTCTGCACGCGGGTTCCTACCTGACAGAGTGCCGTCAATGTTTGCATGAATAGGGCCAATGATCATTCAAATGCACATTCTTTTCGGCATGAAGATCACTTATTCATAATACGTTAAAAACTTGCAGCTGTTTATGGATCCTTTCGTGGATGAGCCAGAAGTGAGCAGCGAAGGTATATTAGGAGAAATACGTTGTCTGATAGTTTGCACCTGAATTTTGTACCGTGGCAAAATCCCATGCATGTGCCGGTTTCACGGGCTCAACTGTTTGGCGTGCCGAGCTGAGCTGACCGGATGACGAAACCGGTCAGCTCGGCACACAACGAACTCGAGCTCAACTATCTGGTGTCACGTCCGCCACACGCAGTTAGTTCCTTGATGGCTGCTACATCTACATGCTGCGGTCAGCCCTAGATGTCAGTCATGGCTTAGCCACAATCATGAAGGTATGCTAAGAGACGGTCAGAAAAGATCCGTGAGAGACGTAACTATGAAGCTCGCTGGACACTGTGTTCGTCATAAGCTGTCTGCTTGCATGACCATCTTGTGGGAGCCAAAGCAAGGCAATGCCACTCAGGGGAGGAGGCATCTCACCTTCACGGACCAGCTCAAGAGAGATACTAGGCCTCACCAGTGCCGAAGAACTGTGCTCCTGCATGCTGGATCTGGATGTCTAGAAGGCAATAATTCGAGGTTTGGCTTGCGACGTCTCTCTGGCGGTCCCGACATAGTAGTAGGAGGCCTATAATAGTAGTAGTAGTGCCAAAGAGCTGCGCTCCTGCATGCTGGATCGGGATGTCTAGAAGGCAATAATTCGAGGTTTGGCTTGCGACGTCTCTCTGGCGGTCCCGACATAGTAGTAGGAGGCCTATAATAGTAGTAGTAGTGCCAAAGAGCTGCGCTCCTGCATGCTGGATCGGGATGTCTGGAAGGCAATGATTCGAGGTTTGGCTCGCGACGTCTCTCCGGCGGTCATGACATAGTACTAGTAGTAGTAGGTCTATAGCAGTAGTTGTAATAGTAGTGCCGAAGAGCTGCGCTCCTAGCCCTGCATGCTGGATCGGGATGCCTAGAAGACAATGATTCGAGGTTTGGCTCGCGACGTCTCTCCTGCATGCTGGATCGGGATGCATGCACGAAAGCATATATTATTTTGCTTGGCCCATGCATAGAGCTACATTAAATTAATCAATTTTAATAAACATGTATCTACATGGCTTGGCTTATTTATTCACGTCACGTCACGCGACAAGAAATGTTTGCGCACAAATTGAATGGCGCGTATGAACGCGTTTCCGATCTACTTCTAAAGCTATGCGTCCGATCTTCTTTACACTTGACGCACAGCGCCTTCAAGCTTGATGGAAGAAAACAAAGCATTTTATCAGAACAATAAAAAGCAGCTGAATACAAAATCTTCACTCTGGAGGATGTCCAGTAATGATGACGTTTAATTTGCCTGTGCTTGTATCTCACACGATAAAAAGGGTAAGTTTAAATTATTCTCTCGTCTAGTATACTGTGCCAATTTCACGACGCTGCTAAGCACAACAATTTGCTAAGCATAACATTTCTGTCTTAATAAAAACAGGGTTAACAATAAACTTTTTTTGAATCACTTTTGATTGTTCTTTGTCTGCTGTTCACTGACCATGAACATCAAATGAATTTTTTAACGGTGGTTTGTTTTATTGGGCAATACATTTTTGTGCTAAGCAAATTATTGCGGTTAGCAGCACCATGAAATTGGCCCCAGTCTCTAACGATGCCCACTTTTTGAGAAAACAGTGAAAAACGCGCGCGGTCTTTTTTCTTTTCAAATCTATTCACAATAGTTGTTTGCTCCCTAAAATCAAAACTGTTTGGGGTCTTTGGTTTTACTCTTTTCCGGATAAATACAGCATTTCAGGCAGAAAAGTTTTAACAGTAGGCCTATTATGTTTCTACCATCACCATTAGGCATTAGGCCTATGCCTACCCTGTAAGTTATAGGTAAAATTGTGGAGATTTCTGATTTGATATGATTATGTTACCAAAGTATGAAACTTGAAAGTACCTTAAACCCTTCACATATTCCGGAACAATTCGACTCCATTAATTTCTTCCGTGCTTCCTATAGAATGGTAGGTGATGCTGATCTGAGTTCTGTTCAGTGCTTGCAGGAGGGTTACTCTAAATCGGTGGCCGTGCCCGTGAATGGTGTCTGCACAAACTTTGAGCCGGTTCGGTAAGTATATTTCGGGACGGTCCTTTCATGTCGTTGGTTCTCTCGCCCATACTACAAGGGTTTTTCTCCATGGTTCTCCGTGGTGGTTTTCATCCCACCACAAAAAAGTCAAACACTATCGATCTCAGGCTGTGCTCCTTGGTCATACATGGGTTGATGTGGCTAGCAGCCAAGGGCGCTGCCGGCAACTCGATCACGATACCTATACGCAATTCAGCACCACAGCTGCAAGTAAGAATGATTAGGCCTACTTGATTAGCCTCTCAATTATTGTTAGTGGCCATGTAAACTTTGTTTCATTTTGTTTTAAATGCACTATATTTTAGTTTAGCAAAAGACGATCTTGGTCACCACGATCAAATCGGATGTCAGTTGGATGATGAGAGTGTCCATGATGACGGAGATCGGAATGTAGACCGTCATGAGGAGCGAGACATCGCCGAGATCCGCGCCGTGAATCATGTCCGTTTCGCCGGCAGCCCGACGGGAGGATCAACCGGTGACGATGACTCTTCCTCGGACCAGGATATTCCAGACACACCACCGACTGGAGATATGGAGAGCTGTCGCCTGGATGGATCGGATAGGACGCTCGGACCGTTTGAACACATCTTCCAGCTGTACGGACTAGGCTTCTGGGAGGAGTTCGGCCGGCCGGCTTCCACTAGCTCCATGCCGTCTTATGAACGTCCAGAAAATGAGGGTCTGCAGCCCGGTGACCCCTCGCTGGTCATTATGGACGAGGAGGCGCTTGACCACTGCCTGTTGACCAAATCGTTCCTCAGTGACCTGTCATGAAATCAAAGTTTCCTAACTGCAGGCCAATGATTAGGCCATACGCGCACGAAACTATATAATGTGGTTGATTTGCAGTTCTCACTGCCCAATATAAACGCTTGCATAGTGAGAACTCAATCTTGCAAAGAGGGAGGACATTTGGAAAACTAGCCATTTTTTATCGCGAGAAACCAAAAATATGTCTATTCTTGCAAAATTGATGCAAGGGGTACCCAGACAATGACCAGAGAGTCCCCAGGCAATCGCCTGTCATGTCTCCGTGGAGATCCTGCTACGGTCTTAAGACCCACAAAATGTTGCATCAAGTTCAATGACGATGCCTACAAAATGATGAGGATGAAGGGAAAATTGTAATCGACCGCCTGCACATTATTATCCCCGGATCCACCACTAATTACAAGCAAGCTTTGCTCACTTCGAAATGTTTTAAAGTTTGTCTTAAAGGTAGTATCATACTTTGGTAGGAAACCAAAATGAGACATGTTGACAGATTTACGTATAACTTACACCGTTAAAATGTTGTTCAAAATGTCTGAAATGACAAATATATATATACATCCGCGATATATTCAAAATAAGAAGCCACTCCAAAAAGCCCGATTATCACCACAAAAAATTGAAGCATTTTTTTAAATAAAAGATAAATCTGTATTCTCAAAATTCTCAATAATTATTCTTATTAAACCTCTTTAGTAAAATTGTCGGAAAACCAAACAAACACATAATTCGCATGTTTATATTACCGGCATTGACATAGACTGTTAAAGGTAGTATCATACTTTGGTTTTTGTCAAAGAAGTAAAGATTCATGGGCAAAAATATCAAGGAAGATACAGTCACAGTCATCTGTGAAAATTTCAGTCCCATACGGTGCCCACTTTTTGAGAAAATCGTGAAAAACGACCACAGTATTTCTTAAGTTTTTTATCTTTTATTTTTGATCTTTTAAAAGATCAAAAAGATTTCCGGTCGTTGTTTTACTAATTTCTGGATAAATACACCATTTCAGGCGGAAACATTTTAACGGTAGGTTTCTACCAGCACCATCTTCATAAATCTATCAACATTTCTGTTTTGTTGTCTGACCAAAGTATGATACACTGTACTACCTTTAAGGGTAAGTAAAGGCGATGTCACACAAGACATTATTTTTACAGGCAATCAATAACAAGCAATCTTCAACAATATAATAATAACTTTGACCTTAGTTTTCACATCATTCTTTTGAGGATAAGCGAGACCCTCTCATAAAATGTGTCTTGTGCTACCAAGTTGGCCGTACCCGTCTTGGTTGCCTCCAAGTTACCTGTATGTAAACCGTACCTCTTGTGGCATTGCCGTTCAGTACAATACATTAGAGGGGATTTACGAAACGGAGGCTTAGGCTCAGACTCTAACTGTGTCATTCATAATGCTGAAAATATAGGTTGTGGTTTTGTCATTGAACCTGAAGCTTTTGTTTCCTTTTCAAACTAGAGAATATACTTCCGAACCGCAGCCAAACGCCTGTATTTTAATGATGAAAATGGAGCCGGAGCCTGAGACGGAGCCTGAGCCTCCGTTTCGTAAACGCCCATAGTATGAATTATTCAGAGGCACTGACTTGCAGTCATTGGTTGTATTTTATCAAAATCCGTATTATTTTTATAAAAACCATTAAAAATCATTAAACTAGCCACGTTAATTTCATAATTTCATTTCAAAAAGTCAATATAGGGTAAAGAACACTTCAAAAATATATACATATAGAAGTTCAATAATTGCAAAAGCAAATTAGTGTCATTGACAATAAAATTGTTAAAAAGTAAAGCATTTAAGTCAAATTGTATATATTTGTAAATGCTGCACCAACATGAAGTATACATGTATAGCAAGTCTGTGGTCATACTAAAACTTATTTTGAAGTAAAGAGCAATGTTTCCATCATTGTTTTAATTAGTTTATAACAGTTCCAAATGATTATAAATTAGAATGTACACTTTTATTATCGTTTTGGGGACAATTATACAACATTTCCTCTGAGAATGAATTTCAATATTCATAAAACTGCTCTCAAAATAGTTGTAGATTATACTTTCTATAATCATATTGGATCTTCACTATCTTCCCAAATCGAAGCCAATTGAGCTCTAAGATGGAAGTATGCGCCTGGCATAAAGTTTGTCATAAAATGGACGTGACACCTCCACCATCTCCTTCACCACCTGCGGAATCTCATCCTGGTTGACAGGTTTCTGGATGCTCTTGCTGAAGCTCTGGCTGCTGAGGGAGTTAGTCATCCAGTGGAATTTCTCCTCAGCCTCCTTCACAGACTCTGGGACGATCCAATTACTTGGCATCCCTGGTTCCCAAGTCAAGATGGAAGCTGAAAAGGGCAGGTTCAGAGCCTGACAGTACTTCTCAACCATAAGCTCTGGGTGGGTCAAGATGTCATCTGCATCTACAACCACCAACTGTTGTCCGAGGTCCTTTTCAACGTACTCGGCAAGCTCCGCCAGCTCTCCATAACTGAAGCCTTTCTGAGGAAGCCATCCTCTTAAGCTGGCATCACTGTCCCCACCAGACATCTTCTTGAACAAACGGTAGTAGGACATGAAGACTTTCAAAGGGTCACGGATCAGGAAAGAATGACGGTACCCCTTTGGCAGAAACTGGAACCTGTCTGTGACAGCATATGCCAAGTCCTTCACAAACACCAGACTCTGCCCATCAAAGTCGCCCTCCAGTTTTTCTTTGACCCAGGCATGGGTGTACTCCGGCTCGGCAGAGACCTCTTCTGGGGGTGCAAGACGTCCCTCTGGACCAAAGTGTTCAGCAGTTCCGAATGGTTCCATCCAAGACACTGCACCTCTGGTCGTTCCAAGGCACTTCATGAAGGCAGTGGAAAGGGACCGCGGAGTAGACCAGCAAAATACATGGTGCTGTAAATTTGAAGCAGCCATGGTCTAAGCAGACCGATCACACTTGCAAGGAATATCCAAAATCTGCAAATAGATAAAACCATTTTAACATCCCAAAGTTTATTACACGGCGGGAGTTGAATGGAAACAAGTGGGCTACATGGAGTGATGTCATTCAAAGAGATCTCTATCTCTCACTCCTAGACACTAGCTAGTGGTCAGTTGAAGACGTGGCTGCTCAAGACCGGTCCATTTGGAAGTTTTTCTTAAGTCGGGCAGCAAGTGAAGAAAATGCATGAAGCTTTCCAGTTAGTTATTAACATTTTTTCAAATTGGTGCCTCTCTATTTACTTGCTAGTCATAAAAGATAACGATGTATCACTGATCAATGAAAAGAAGGAGAATGTGGGGTTTTAGGAGAGAAATTCTGTAAAATGTAGCCATTTTAATCTAGTCATAATCAAGCAATATCATCAGCTAAGGCCCCTCTCTTGAAATACCATTGCCAATAGGATCTTCGGTATAACCATGGAGGAAGGAGAAGACATTTTCCTGCATGGTATAGCTATGACTCACATTAGACCAGTACCACACCATAGCTAGAGGCCACGCCGGTACTCAGACCCGTAAACAGGGCACAGGATGTACCAGCCCCTCCTGGTTCGGATCGTTAGAGTATTCTGGGCCCAATTGCTGTTAATAGGCTACATCATCTGGTTACATACCCTTTGGAGACTAGGTGACTATGGAACTCGGGAAGCCTTCTCGATTGGGGAAGAGGAGCCCCACCGCAGTTCTTAACTTAGAAATGCATAGGCCTAGCTGCAGTCAGTTTTTCCTTGTTACAAACACGTACTGTGTTCCACTCTATAGAGCCGACGCACTCACTCTTTACAGATGAATGGGCCGACTGACCTCGAAACGTACTTTGCCACATAAATAATCGAGATTCTGATATCAACACAATGGGGCCGGTGTCACGAGCTCAGGTGACCGGCGTGCCGAGCTGCCCCACTGCGTGCGGCAGACCAATAAGGAGCTGAAACGTCACACCATGCTTGCGCAAAACAAGACGAAAATTGGTCCATTTTATTGGTGTGCTGAGTCTGGTGTGCCCTGGCCTTGGGCCGCTGGAGCAGGAGCATTGGCCAAACTGACCACTTGTGACCTTGTGGTCAATTATCTGATCTGATTGTTGATAGAAAAAATAGTAAGGGGTCTGTAAGCAGCGACAAGCCTTTATACTTATCCTAGTGTGGTGGTAAAAATATTTTAAGTGGTGATCGTCTTCATTCGCTCAGTTTAGAATATCAAAAGGGATGGATTATGAATAGCTATAAAAGACAATAGGGAAAAGGCAATTGTATTAAGTAAACATCAAAGTTTGAATTTCCAAATTACATTGGAAATTATATTGGAATTAGGCTCACGGAATGAACTGTATAATAAAATCACAGCAAAATAATGCATTGAACACCGAAGGGACTCGATCTACTGGGCTGACATGCCTAGTAGATCGAGGTTTTTCTTGACAGAGAAAAACATCCCTTGCTCAACTACATCTCCTTATGTAAACAATTCATGGACCAATATGATAAAAGCACCAGTGACGTGGATCACGGGGGGTGGGGTGTTGAATTTTCATATTTTGTAAATCTTAGCGCAAACGTATAATGAACGTACGACCCCCCCCCCCCCCCCCACCCGCAGGTCTGAGGACTTGTCTAAACTGCTGTACAGAACACTGCAGTAGAAAAGACATGTATGACTAGGAAACGATGTCCCTCTTTTCCTATCTCCATGCTCTATAGATCCCTACACTGGAGTTAATCACTCTACCACATGTGTGGCTGTCATGATGTCTATTTACTGCTCCCTTTACTTACTTTCACAATGGAGGAAGGGACACACACGCAGCCATTCTGTTTTTAACATTATACTACCGGCCAACTCGGCACGCCGGGCAGTTCAGCCCGTCTTCGTCACATGCCTAGCTGACCGGTTTCGTAACCCGGTCACCTCGGCACGCCGGTCACCTGAGCTCGTGACACCGGGTCCATAAAGTGTACGTACGCACGAAATGCAGACAGTACGCATGGCGTACGCAGTCAGAGGTCCCAAGCCCCCATCCCCCCCCCCCCCCACGCATACGCATTCCACATTATGTTTTTCACTTCAATTTTATCCTGGTATACCTTGCGTTTGCATCATTAAAATGTCACAGTAATCGGGGTCGGTACCGTAATTTTGTTATTGGGGACGTGGCTTCCAAATTCTAACGACCAAAGTGACAACAGGTTTTTTACACCCGTATTTACTATTTTAATTTGTAACTTCGCGCGAAAAAAAATGCGTATACGGTGCGCACTGGTCTGGATCTTGGGTCAGGCTGTCTGATCTGGCAGCTAGACGAACGCACCCACTTACGGGGGCCAATTTCACAGAGATGCTTAAGCACCAAAATTTACTTAAGCACCAAAAACCTTGGTAAATAAAGTTATCATACCAGCCAAAACTCCTTGTGAATGTCATGCTCAGCAAACAATGGTCGAATACAAGTCAAAAGCAATTGGGAAGACTTTTCATGCTTAAAGGTATAGTATCATACTTTTTTTTTTTGTCAAAGAAATACAGATTCGTGGGCAAAAATATCAAGGAAGATACAGTAAAAGTAATCTGTGCACATTTCACTGGTCCCATACGTTGCCCACTTTTTGAGAAAACAGCGAAAAACGGCCACAGTATTTCTTAAGTCTTTTCTCTTTTATTTTTGATCTTTTAAAAGATCAAAACGATTTTTGGTCGTTGTTTTTAATACTAATTTCTGGATAAATACACCATTTCAGGCGGAACAATTTTAACGGTAGGTTTCTACCACCACCATCTTCATACCCTGTAAGTTATACGTAAATCTGTGAACATTTCTGTTTTGGTTTCTTACCAAAGTATGATACTACCTAAGCAAATTTTGTGCTTAAGCAGCTCTATGAAATTGGCCCCAGAACGTACACGATGAACACGATGTCGTCTGCTAGAATTGTAATTAGCGCCGCGCCTGGGATGCATGTGGCTTTAGGTTTTGAGAAGTCTAGTCTCCTACAACCAAATAGCTGTGTTTTCCTATCTGTGCGAAGAAGGTCATGTACAACATTTACCAAAATAGAAATGTTCACAGATTCATGTATAACTTTCAAGGTATGAAGATGGTGCTGGTATAAACATACCGCCTGAAATGGTGTATTTATCCAGAAAGAGTAAAACCAAACATCAAAACATTATTGATCTGGGCAAGTTCAAACAATTTTGTCATTACATTTAATTTCTCTCCATTTTACCAGATTTTTTTATGATTGATGTTAGGGACCAAAGTTTGGCCGAAATTACGATTTTGTTAAACCCGTTTGAAAGGATTCCTTTGACACAAATAAAAACTACAGAACCACCCCCCCCCCCCTTCCCACCAAAAGAAAGATTTTGGCTAGATTATGATGTACTGTTAGAACCTCCGTATAACATTTTCTCCCTTCACGGTAAAGTAGCGTTTAGCCGAAAATCTGACCAACATTTTGAGGTGTAGGCTGCGATGCGGTAGCGCTTGAACTAATAGATATATTGGTTGTTGTGTTTTGCAAACCAAATTTCTCGAATGTTGTTTCTGAAAAGTGAGTAAAAGTTGAAGAATACATCTACGAGTCGCTTAGTCCGGTCCTGTCTACACTTGGAATTGAGGTAAGTCGTACGATCAGTGATTGCAGTTGTCTTATTCTTCTTCAATTCTGAGGGCTTGTTTGTTTAATAATAATAATAGGGCCTAATAGTGTAGTCTTGTAAAGCGCAGCATTCCGTCATTTAAGACGCTCATGGCGCATAACAGTTCATTATACATAAATATGAAAAAATATGAAAAATACACAAACAGGAGAAATGAATTACAAGTTAAAAAGGTAAGTCTTAAGTTGTTCTTTGAAAGCTGTATATGATGGAATGTTTCGCAAGAAGGGAGGGAGGTTGTTCCAGAGGTTGTTCCAGAGGTTGTTTCGCACGGGATCCCAGATTTTGGGATCCACCTCCTATGGCTATGCAGGGTACGCTCAAATGTGATCCGGATCTGCAGGATTCGTGATCTTGTGCCTCAAACAAACAGGCCCCATGCCAAGACCCAAGATTATATAGCGCTATGCGCAAGATGAAACCTGAAACGCGTAATCGCCATGGGCACCGGGGCGCGCGATCCACGTACGGAGATGATATGAGCGATGTGTGCGATAGGCCCGGCCCTAGCTCTATTTATTGATTCCATTTATCATTGGAAACGTAAACGTAACGTTAATGCGATAGTTTTTATAATGAAGGTGAAAATTGATTGAATTTTGGCAGTGTATATTTTGCTGGCACCGGCAATCTTCCTGCAAATGATAGGGCCTATTTTGCCATTCCCATTGGCTAATTTGTAGTATAAGAACGTACATGTACCTTCGGCAATGTAACCTTTACTAGAGAAAGAAGGCCAGCATGGCCAACGAGAAGAATGCATGACATGACGATGCCGGCAAAATATACACATTTTCTTTAATTTTTTTTTAAAGCAAACAATGTAGAAGAGCCGGCCCTAGGCCTTCCTTGAGAAGTTGGGGTGAATGTAACCTTGGACTTGGTCCATCATGGACCTTCATGTAATTAGGAGTTACAATCATCACAACTAGCTTTGTTAAAGATGACAGGAAGAATTCCAATGACGGCCATCACTTGTACACAGTCCTATGCCATAGGTCTGTGTACAAGTGATGGCCGTTAATGGAATTCTTCCCGTCATGGTATGGGACCAACAGAGGGCGGTTTGAGAAAAATGGCTACCGCCGCATTCAAAGTGTATCATTGAAGGTAACAAAAAAACAACCCAGTGTTATATACCTGAGATTGAAGTTCATTATGACTCGCATCCAATAAGTTAACGCTTGGAGGAAATAACCCTTTTCCTGAATGACCGTCAGTGGAATTCTTTCCAAGATGACTTGTTGAGTTATAAAATTTGATAAAAAACATTCAAAACTCGTATTTATACAACAACCCATCAAAGTAGTTGCGATGATGGTAAGGTCCCAGTCCCCATGTCAGACCTTGGGTTACATCATCGCAACTACCCATCGAAGTTGATATCCTACAATCATTGTCGCTGTTTTTCTCCCTATTTTCATTTTCAATTAGCCCTACTACACGCAGCTACTTCTCCTGGTGCAGGCGGTCAGTTGTACAGGTCTTCTGACCTTTCCTCAAACTGACCACATCGCCAACCTCACCAAGTATGGGGTAGAACTTGGCCTCCACTAGCCTGACTACCTCTGGCTGTCAAAAAAATGGTCACTACACGTTCAAGGACAACTGATACCATAAATCACTGAAAGAAGCCATTAAGATGTTTGGCAAAAGAGGTGAGGTTTTTGTTTCTGAATTAGGGAAAATAAATGCTGGGAGTTAGGAAAATTTGACGCATGTCGATCCTAGCAGGATCTTTATCGAAGGCTAAATGACAAGAGGACAAGAACACGCTCATGTTCTTGTCCTCTTGTCATTTAGCCTTTGATAAAGATCCTGCTAGGATCGACACGCGTCAGGCCCTCGTACTCCAAGTATTTTATCAATTTCAGGTCATTATTTTGGCTGATGAGCAGTTTGCAGCAGTTTATTACTTGTAAGGGAAGATAAGGTAAGTGCCATTTTGAAATGTAGAATCAGGCACTGACACCGGTTTCTTCCAAGTCATTCAAACGCTGGTGACTGGTGTGGTAATAAACAGGCCTTGCATTTGGTTCTGAAAGGGGCACTTGAAGGTACTTTCCAATCGCAAGGTTCACCTCCATTGGAAAATCATAATGTCTATGGAAACATTTGAAGGGGGCACCAAGGCCAAGAACCAGGGCAACGAAGGCCGTGGCCTCCGTTAAATTCAAGGCTTGGGTTAAGTAACCCACCTCCATACCACAGTTTTAAAAACCACTGTTTATTTTCTTGCGGCGCCACAATACACCACAGTATGGATTTCATGGTAATGTGTGGTTTATGATCCCCCTGTGTAGACACTGGTAATGTGAGGTAAGCAGCACTTGTCTTGAGTTGATAGTGTAGAGGGTTAGGGTTAGGGTTGCTTGAGATGAATTTGATCTTCCGTCTTCATGACCTTCCTGCTTTTCTTTCTTTGCCGTGTAATCTTAGATGCTGTGGATGAACTGGAGGCAGCAAAGCTGGCCTCCCTGAAGCATTACCTCAGTAGGGAGCTCTCTACATCCATAAAAAAGGTACACGGGACTTCTTGCTTGAAAAAGTTGTACATCCATCTTGTCACCTTCCTTGTATACCCGTTGCAGAAGATAACACTCATTCTAAATAGAAAATGGGTGCCAGACTAAAATAATAATAACAGGCATTTATAAAGTGCCTTTCCAAGAAGATCAAAGCGCTGTACGTTATTATTTTCCCTGGTCATCGGGCCATAATTTACATTCCCGAAACCGTCTCAACACCCTGGGGAGCACACAGCCCCGGCAACCATAGAGCGCACAGAGGCTAATCAAACCAAAAAGCCGCCTCTACCCTCGCAGGTACCCATTTACACCTGGGTGAAGAGGAGCAATTTGTGACAAAGCATCTAGCCCAAGTACGCAAGCACCAATAGCCCAAGGCTGGATTCGAACCCACAATGTGCAAATTGACCACAGGATCTTGAGTTCGACACGCCAGACCACTAGGCCACTGTACCCCTCTATACTTTGAATCCAAGCCTCGGTTTGATTCATTGAACTGCTTCAAATGTGGATTGGACGCACCGTGAATAAGGCGTATTGTGAAAAGCTAATTTGTATACGATGTTTTTCTTGTTTTCTTACTACAGCTTCAGAGAGACCACATTTCATCGGATTCAGCAATACGAAGGTATTATTTTCATTTTTCTGTCTTTTTACACTGATTCCTAAGGCCAATTTCATGGAATCCATTACCGTTAGCAAACAATCTTTGCTTAGGATAGCAGACTATTTTTAGTTCCGGTTAGCATATTTCACAGGAGAGCTGTCTTTCTCGCTATGCTAAAGCAAGGTCCGTGGTTTTCTTATTTCTAGTATTCTTATAAGAATTGTTTGGTCATTTCTTTACTTGAAGAATTTATTCTTATAAGAATTGTTCGTTCATTTCTTACTTGAAGAATTTGGTCGGTCAGTAGTCCAGTTATCTTATAAGAATTGTTCGGTCATTTCTTACTCAAGTAAGAAATATCTGGCAGACTGTTAATTCTTATAAGAATGTTATAAGATTCTGACCCACTTATAAGAATCTTATAAGATCTTATAAGTTAAAATTGTAGGGACACTTTCTGCAAAATGCATATGACAGCACGTTAGCAAAAAATAATCACAGCAAGCCTAGATATTCTTTGCTAACCGAAAGTCTTGCTTACAGATTCCATGAAGTAGATTTCACTCGCAGCAGTGCCCGTAAGCACAACAATAGGTCGTAACGGATTCCATGAAATTGGGCCCTGGGGCCGATTTCACGAAAGCACTAAGATTGATCTTAACTGTGAATTCATCTTAATTGCTAAGCAACATGTGATGTCACAATACAAATCACTATGGTGATACTGAACAACTCATCTTAAGATTAATCTTAGTGCTTTGTGAAATCCAATCCAAACGATGTTCACTATCCCTATGGCACACTCTTTGTACTTGGTGCCAGGCTGAGTCAACAATCCTGTGTTTGGGGGGCATAGGTGGCAAGTGCGTTAGGCACTCGCGGGGACTCGCCTCTCACCAATGTGGCCCAATGTTCGATCCCGTCTTGGTTCATATGTGAGTAGAGTTGTGCGTTGGCTCTCTCCTATCCTACAAGGGTTTTTCTCCGGTTCTCCTCCCTCCACAAAAATCAAACTATTTCGATCTCAGGCTGTGCTCAGTGTTGAAGTATGCGGGCTGCCGTAGGTGCTGCTGTCAACTGGATCACGTTGTAGCCGCATCCTTCGCAATTCATCACCCCAGCTGCCTGTAAGGATGATAGCCTCCCAAATTATTATTATTATTGTTATTACATGGAGCTTTTCTTGAAAGGCCCCCATCCAACCAGTTCAGTTGTTCACATTGTCCATTTTGTTGTGTTCACAGCGGTGAAACGGCCAACAAGATCTGCAATCTGATAGAAGCTGTCTTGCTGCATCATCTGAAAGAATCCTACAGCATCAAGGTATGGCTAATAAACTCATGTTTCACTTAGTCCTGGGGCCAATTTCATGGCCCTGCTTAGCACAAAAATTTGCTAAGCATGAAATTTCTGTCTTCATAAAAACAGGATTAACAACCAACTTTCCATGTGTTCTTTATCTCTTGTGATTGTTCTTTGGCTGTTGTTCACTGACCATGAATATCAAATGGAATTTTAAATGGCGTGGTTTGTTTTATTTGGCACAACGTTTTTGTGCTAAGCAAATTTTTGTGCTTAGCAGTGCCATGAAATTGGCCCCAGGATATGCAGCTCAGAGGGGGCGTTCAGACACAGTACTAAAAGTGGTCTATCTTCAGTTTAAACTGAAAAGGGTCTGCCTACTTGTGTCTGAACGGTCTACAATAGACTCTTTTTGGTGCAAAAAACAGACAAATCTGGGTGATTTTGTGACATCATATTATGGAGCCTTTTCATGTAATGTTTGCTGCCCCCATTGACGAAATTCAGACAGTTTCAATTTTGGGGTAGCTTGCGGGTTGAGCATGTTGAGAGAAAAATCATCAAAAAGACTCTCTTTCTGTGTTCGGTGTGAGATAAATTTTTGTTTCTCATGTTAAGTAATTTAATTATTAAATAGTTCTAACAGATAAAGGGAGGTTTGGTGAGTGTTGAACATCCTCTTTTATAAACGATTATAATGGTGATTTTTTTTTGTTATTGCCCAGACTCCCTGGCCATTCCTGGTGAAGTTCACCCACAAGGATGTTGTGTCTCAGTTGAAAGGTCTTAGCCAGGTCAACACGGAGATCGGATACTGCAGGGTAAGTTGCTGTGCTGTCATTGAGTCATTCCCTCCTCGGTCTGAGTCCGAGTCCTTGTCACCCAAGTACGAGTCTGAGTCCAAGTCCTTGCAACCTGAGTCTGTATCTTAGTCTGGGTATGAGTCCTTGCCACCTGAGTCCGAATCCAAGTCCGAGTCCTTCCCTCCTTGGTCCGAGTCCGAGTCCAAGTCCTTGTCACCCAAGAACGAGTCCGAGTCCAAGTCCTTGTCACCCAAGTACGAGTCTGAGTCCAAGTCCTTGCAACCTGAGTCTGTGTCTAAGTCTGGGTATGAGTCCTTGCTACCTGAGTCCGAATCCAAGTCCGAGTCCTTTCCTGCATGGTCTGAGTCCGAGTCCAAGTCCTTGTCACCCAAGTACGAGTCTGAGTCCAAGTCCTTGCAACCTGAGTCTGTGTCTAAGTCTGGGTATGAGTCCTTGCTACCTGAGTCCGAATCCAAGTCCGAGTCCTTTCCTGCTTGGTCCGAGTCCGAGTCCAAGTCCTTGTCACCCAAGTACGAGTCTGAGTCCAAGTCCTTGCAACCTGAGTCTGTGTCTAAGTCTGGGTATGCGTCCTTGCCACCTGAGTCCGAATCCAAGTCCGAGTCCTTCCCTGCTTGGTCTGAGTTTGAGTCCAAGTCCTTGTCACCCAAGAACGAGTCCGAGTCCAAGTCCTTGTCACCGAAGTACGAGTCTGAGTCCAAGTCCTTGCAACCTGAGTCTGTGTCTAAGTCTGGGTATGAGTCCTTGCCACCTGAGTCCGAATCCAAGTCCGAGTCCTTCCCTGCTTGGTCTGAGTTTGAGTCCAAGTCCTTGTCACCCAAGAACGAGTCCGAGTCCAAGTCCTTGTCACCGAAGTACGAGTCTGAGTCCAAGTCCTTGCAACCTGAGTCTGTGTCTAAGTCTGGGTATGAGTCCTTGCTACCTGAGTCCGAATCCAAGTCCGAGTCCTTTCCTGCATGGTCTGAGTCCAAGTCCAAGTCCTTGTCACCCATGTACGAGTTTGAGTCCAAGTCCTTGCAACCTGAGTCTGTGTCTAAGTCTGGGTATGAGTCCTTGCTACCTGAGTCCGAATCCAAGTCGGAGTCCTTCCCTCCTTGGTCTGAGTTCGAGTCCAAGTCCTTGTCACCAAAGTACGAGTCTGAGTCCAAGTCCTTGCCACCTGAGTCCAAATCCAAGTTTGAGTCCAAGTCCTTGCAACCTGTGTCTATTAAAGTCTGAGTTTGAGTGCTTGCCACCTTAGAAGCAAGTCTGGGTCTGAGTCCTTGTCAATTGAGTCCGGGGCCTTACTGTTTATGCCCAAGTCCAAGTCCTTACTGTCTGAGTCTGACTCAGAATCCTGTACTGTATCTTTAAGCTGTGGTTGCCACAATCTTCAGATAAATTTGTGCAAAAGAATGTAGGCCTACTACGTGACAAACCTTGCAAAAATCCTGCTTACGTTTTTCTAATATCAACTCCAGTCTGAGTATAACATACAAGCATTTGTAGGAGTTCTGTTTGAGAAAGGTTTTGGAGAGTCGTTACTTTGGTGTTTGGCTCAGGTGTTGGGTTTTAATCTTTTCCTCAAAGGTAGTATCATACTTTGGTAAGAGACCAAAACAGACATTTTCACAGATTTACGTATAACTTACAGGGTATGAGGATGGTGGTGGTAGAAACATACCGTTAAATGTTTTTCGCCTGAAATGGTGTTTTTATCCAGAAATTTGTAAAACAACTATCAAAAATCTTTTTGATCTTTTAAAAGATCAAAAAGAAAAAAGAAAAGACTTGAGAAATACTGTGGCCGTTTTTCACTGTTTTCTCAAAAAGTGGGTACCGTATGGGACTGAAATTTTTACAGAGGACTGTTACTGTATCTGTCTTGATATTTTTGCCCATGAATCTGTATTTCTTTGATAAAAACCAAAGTATGATACCTTTTATAGGCATGGGTGAGACTAGCTCTGAATGACGGACTCATGGATAGTTACATGGATGCTATATTATCCGATGTGAAGCTGATACAAAGCCACTACAAGCGAACATCATTCCTGAGAGACACCGAGGAACCACACATCATGAAGAACTATCTGCAAGGTGAGTTTGACCCATAGAGCTATATTAAAATGACTAGAGCGCTAGCTACGCGTTCTCCGCGCATAGACGCTTTGAAGCCATCCTGGGCGCAGTCATTTTGAATTTGAGTTCGTGTCTGTGGAACAAGAAAACCGTTGACTGGAATGCCTTTCGAAGAGTGAACTCTAGATGCAACGCACAGGTACGCGAGTACGGTACCGGTAGCGCGTCTTGATGACGCTTGCAATCATTGCGTGACTGAAGTGCAGCTCGTGTGCGTGCACTGCGCAGAATTTCCCAAAAGTGCGTCAAACTTTGGGCGTATTGGGCTTTAATAATGCACCTGTATAGAACAGAAACGCAGATATGCATTTAGACGTACAAAAGATGTACAAGATTTTGTGTTTTCCATAGGTTTGTGCACAAACATGGATGCGCCCGGCGACCTCCTGAATACCGTACAGGCGCTCTACCAACTGAGCCATCCCGGTTCGATTCCCGCCCCAGTCAATTTTTCTTTGTTTACTTTAAAATGACTTTAAATGCAGTCAGTGTCCCTTGTGGTTATTTGATGATTACTTTAAAATCAGTCAGTTTTCCTTGTGGTTATTATTTTGATTAAATTATGGTATTTTCATGTTTGAACTTGGAGACGGCAAACAAGAATTCACCAACAATACAAATTACATTTCATCAACATTTCTACCATTGTAAAATCAATATTGCTTCAAGGCTTCACTAGGGTGTATCTGGAATACCTGATCATTATCACCCTGTGTTGTTTACTCTCTGGCTTCGGTCAGCCATCGGATGATAGTAAACAAACAGCACGTGATAAGATTTTATCGTAAAGGTAATATCATGCTTTGGTTTTTGTCAAAGAAATACAGATTCATGGGCAAAAATATCAAGACAGACGGTATGTTTCTACCACCACCATCTTCATACCCTGGAAGTTATACGTAAATCTGTGAACATTTCTTACCAAAGTATGATACTACCTTTAACATGAAGCTTGAGCATGTGAATACTGTGGATGGCAGGCCTTGAATTTGGTTCTGAAAGGAGCAAGGCCACTTTTCCATTGCAAGGGGCACTTCCATTGGAAAATCATAATGTCTATGGAAACATTTGAAGGGGGCACCAAGGCCAAGAACCAGGGCAATGAAGGCCATGGCCTCCGTGGCCTCCGTTTATTTCCAGACTTGCATTTCAACGATTTGTTTTCATATTTGTTTTACACTTTGATAGGCCTAGTCCTTGGCCACTGCGACCTTCATGTTCGCACGGTCAGTGCCAAATAAACACCAGCATATTCTGCTGTTGATCATTGCAAATGAGTCATGGGTTTGTTCCAGTTGTCACAGTTTCACTCCAGTTTTGAACTCTAGGAAGATCATTGTGATGAGTGGTAGTTCTTTTAAAGGTAGTATCATACTTTGGTAAGAAACCAAAACAGAAATGTTCACAGATTTATGTATAACTTACAGACTATGAAGATGGTGGTGGTAGAAACAAACCGTTAAAAATGTTCCGCCTGAAATGGTGTATTTATCCAGATATTAGTAAAACAACGACCAAAAATCTTTTTGATCTTTCAAAAGATCAAAAATTAAAGAGAAAAGACTCAAGAAATACTGTGGCTGTTTTTCACTGTTTTCTCAAAAAATGGGCAATTTATGGGACTGAAATTTTCACAGATGACTGTTACTGTATCTGTCTTGGTATTTTTGCCCATGAATCTGTATTTCTTTGATAAAAACCAAAGTATGATGTACCCTTTAATACTCAGTGTCTTCTCTCGTTTTCTTCCGTTTCAGGTCTGGTCAACTTCACATTCCAGCTTTCGTTCAACTCCTCCCTTCTCAATGTGTGGGGAGCGGCGCCGATGATTCTAGCCGGCTCGTGGGAGACCAGCCGGGAAAGGACGCCGAGTAACCCCAGCAACCCCAGGAGAACAGTCACTGGTGAGTCGCCGTCCCAAATGATGTACCCACTTCTGTTTTTGTCAAAGAAACAGATTCACGGGCAACAATATCAAGGAAGATGCACTAACAATCATCTTTGAAATATTCAGTCCCATATAGTGCCCACTCTTTGAGAAAACTGAATAACGCCCATGGTATTTTAAAAATTATTTCACCTTTATTTGTTATCTTTCAAAGAAAGATAGATGAGATGATTGTTACTGATGTACTGATTTTGTAACTTTGGGGTCAAAATTAAGCACTATATATAAATTTATATAGTCATTAATTATGTATTAAGCAATAATATTAAAGCATTTTCACCCCTTTCCCAAATTTGATTACAGTAAACCTTTAAAGTTCCAATATTGCTTGTTCTGTCGGCTATAAATTCAAAATTTCGGTTTTTTTCCGCAACTTTGCACTCAATTTGTGAGGCCACATGACCTGTGTGACCTTTGCTACAAAGTAAGAGTTATGTTTAGACAGGCAAAAGAACCAAAGAAGAAATTATTATATTAAAATTGTTAAGGAAAAAGGTGATCAAAGTCACGTGATGATCAAAGTCACGCCACACCGAGGACACTCCCCAGCTGACTGCAGAGTAAGCCGTTCGACGTCCACTGGAGTGACCCGTCCACAGTTCGCTGATCACGGCATTGTGAACCCGAATCCCGCCCCACAGGATATAACAGACTCCGCAACATCCAGTTTCTTCAGTTGCCTGATGAAGGCTAGCAGTACCAGCAGCCGAGACGTCGCTACCAGCAACACGACATCGTATGACTTTGATCACCCTTTTCCTTATCTGTTTACCACCGAGTCCTTTCCTTTGTATTAGAATTGTTCTTGGAATAACACAAAATTGCTGATGGTTTGGTTTCTCAAGGTGGACCTCCGCTGGGCATCCATCAGGGAGAGAGACCCACCCAAGACCTCCGCATCAGCAAGACGATAGGTGAGGAAGTCCAGCTCCCAAACTCAAGACAACAGCCGTCCCATTCCTTTGAGGAGAGCTTCCATGAATGTGAGATCAGCAGCACACTCCTGCGCAGCCCCTCCGAAGATGACGCCTCCCCGTTGAAGATGGGCGGTGCCACCGAATTTCCAGAGGACACGGGTGACCGGTTGCAACCACCAGACGTCCTCCAGATCAGACAGGACAGTTACGAAGACAGCATTGTCATTCATGTGATATCGGACAGTGCCGTTGACGACGCCATGACGGGTGAGGACGACACCCAAGTGGTCTATCAGAGCACGGACAAGAGCAGAACGAGAGATTTTGAGGTACAAGTACTTTCCGGAGACGAAGCACAGCAGTTGGAATCACCAGGAGCAGCTCAACCTGATGTCTCATCGGCAGAACCGACGAATCCCTTCGCGGTCCAAGATGCTGACTCCGATCTCCCTAAAACTGATGCACTTCCCTCCAGTGCAATTGCCGATGCAATCCCCAGACCTCTTCAGGAGAACATCCATCAAGTCACTGTTGAACAATCCAGAGGACCTGTCGAGAGTCATCATCATCCCGAGCCGGATGACATCGAGGAGGACATCCATAGAGTTCACGGTAACAGTCTCGGTGCCATGAGCGGTTGGTCGTCGGAATTTCAGAATCAGCTTTCCCCAGACACTCCGAGCAGAGAAGGAATCAGTCTGAAAGACAGTCTTCCTCCCAGTAAGTACACTCTGAAGATTGATAAACCCTGCACCCTTTATTACCTTCCAAAAAATCCTTCATCATAACAAAAGATGAACTGCATAGAGATCTGAGAGCCAGGAAGAAGGAAGCTTGAAGTCCATTGACCTCATCTTTCTATCTTTCTTGGTAAAACACCTTAAAGTTCAGATCAAGATAAAGCTCTAAAACGTCAACGGTGTTGAAATATACTTTGATGCAATTTTATTATGTTTACAATGGCAACTTAATTTTTGAAAATTCTGTTAGCATTTGTCTGGCATGAACACAAACATTCAAAAGAATTGGAGAATCAGGGGTGTAAGAGTTCCAGAAATATCGGAAATATCTTTAAAAAATTCGTGAAAAAATATTTTCCGGAAATGACAAAATGTTCGTTTTCCACGGTGTCGCTTCTGTGCATGGATAGCGCAGAACCTTGGCTCCGATAATTCACTGGGCCAGCTGCACTTGTTCAAATTAAATTAAGAGCCAGAAGAAAATTAAGAATATCATCTGGGTCGGTCGTTTGTGTACATGTGTTTAAATATTTTAAACTTCCCCGAATGACATCATAATCATGGGGGATTTTAACATACATTGTGATCGACTTGATGACCGAGACACAGTGGCCTTAAGGTGACCAGATGTCCCCGATTTGACAGTGCCGTCCCCGATGAAAAATTTTCCCCGAAAATGTCCCCGATTCGACGAAATGCCCCCCAAAATTCTAATTGTCCTAAATAAATAAAAATCTGAACACAAATGCTGTGCTGAAGAAGATCCATTCTTCAGAGAAGTATGCGAAGAAAACCGCCTAAGACATGTAAGTATGTAACCCACTCATGTCAACTGGACAATATGTCCATAGATGCCACCATTTTGCATGTAGGCACCATCTGGATTCAAAAAATTTTCAAAATTATACCCCTCCCCCAGGACACGGATCACTGTCCCCGAATCATCTCAACAAAATATGGTCATCTTACTTTAACCATCTCCTAGAGTCTTGCAATCAGCATGTGCAGGAGCAAACACATTAAAGACTTTACCGTATGGGCACAAGTCGTGCACTTTATACTATTTTTTGTTTTTTGTAATCATATTTCAAATCAATATTTTCCTGTTTGATTTGTCTTGTCAGCGGTGAGCTATAACTCCATGTTAGAGGGGTACAGCTTGCAGGGTCCCCAGCCACCAACCTCCTTCCCAGATGCCTTGGATCAACCTCCAGCCAACAGGAATGCCCCTGCTGCAGATGAGGTATGCTGGGTCTTGGGGCCTAGTCTTGGTTCATGACTATGTTATTACTCGAACAATACCTCCATGCTCGTACGAACCCGCACTGACACATACGTACAATACGTAAAGGGCAAGCTCTGAAACATACCGGTAGTCTTGGGAATCCTGTAAGGGCCGTGGGTTGCGTGCGCACCTTGTTATTAATCGCGCTACGTCGTTTCCATGACACACTGTTGAAAAATATATGATTACCCGCACTGGCATGCATGCATGGACATGTACGTGTATGTTTAACATATTAATAATAATAGACTGCGCCTGATTCAAAAGTAACGCATGCGCAGTGTGTTTCCCCCCGTTTTCGGGGGGAGATTTGACAGGATTCCCAAAACTATGTTTCAGAGATGCCTTTTTAATACGTACATGTACGTAGATGCAGGTCAGTGCGGGTATTTGGTTCGTACGTTCGGATAATAACATACATGTAGTCATAAACCAAAACTACTTGGGACCATGCAAAAGCTTGTCTCAGTAAAACAAGGGCACGCATTTTTGTGGCCGCCATGACGTATGACATCATGGGCGAATCACAATCACTAACTGCACCCCGTTACTGTGCATGTCGCGGCAGTTGACTGCTGTTTTAATAACTTTTTGTTTACATTTTCACTTTAGTTCTTTGTACCGTACGTAAGGGGCCACTCAAAATTTTCAATGCTTTTGAATTTCTACTGTTTTTAATAGTGGATGGATGGGTCAAGGAAATAAAATGAAGTATTTAACTGTTAATCGAAATTCACTTTTTACATTAAAATCCAGTATTTTTTTTATTTTGACTAATTGCCTGAAATACACATGTACTGGAGATCTCATGCCGCACCAGCATTCCCAAAATGCAATTATTGTCAACTTTGTTTCCAAATCAGAGTCATATATCTATTGGTGCCCGGACGTAACTTGACATTTGTTACATCATACCAACTAATGAAGCATTAGAAATTTTCAGTGCACCTGTGCACATTCCAGCCATCATCTCAACATAAATTATGTGTTGCATTAATTAGAGATTTTTGCATGTATTTTAATCAAAATGCATGTATATACATTGTAGATGAAAAATTAATTTTTTGAACGAAATTGGGGGTGGGTAGGTGTGTCAATTAAATTTGAAAAAAAAGACTAAATTTAAAAACATTTAACATTTTGAGTGTCCCCTATTAAGCCAACAAAGATTATTCAGAAAAGTAATTCCACATTTATTAAAACAAAAAAAACACACAAAAGGACAATGTGCACCATGATTTGTGATGTACGTTGTATGGTCATCAATGTGCACAGATGGATACGTGGGATGTGAACATCTCCAGAATCATAGATACTCATTCATTCATTAAGAAGGGGCCTTTTTTGATACATTTATTAAAGTGGTGTACTAACATCTCTATTTTATGTGTAACTCGTTTTTTTCATTTTGCATATTGGCATTTTCTACATCAACCCGCCATAACAACTTTCAAAGGTTTTTTTCTTTGCTCACTTTTCAATGACTTTTAATTAAAGGTAGTATCATACTTTGGTAAGAAACCAAAACAGAAATATTCACAGATTTACGTATAACTTAACAGGGTATCGGTCTTGATATTTTTGCCCATTAATATGTATTTCTTTGATAAAAACCAAAGTATGATATTACCTTTCAGTTTCCCTTGTGGTTATTTTATTATTTTTATTGAAAAAGCCACATCCTCTTTGAGTGATCACCCATGTACTATTTCTCAGGTTGCAGCATTGCTAATGCTGCGCGTATCTTCAATGATCCTTGGGATATACATCTAGCTGTATGTGAGTGGTTTCATGGCTTCTGACTGCCGGATGAACAAAAATAATTGTCTACCTGTATTTATAGGGACACTACCGAGATAGGGCTGGATAGCTTATTTGGTAAGAGCGCTGGTACATAATTTCGGAGGTTGCTGGTTCGAATCCCACTCCGGTCAATTTTATTCCTTTGTTCACTTTTCAAGGCTCATAATTGTTGGCAAACCTTGTTGTCATTTGGATTTTGTGTCTTTTTTTATGTTGTTTGCTTGTCTCTAATAGATGGCTACTTTACATATCCGTAAGCTGTCCGACCACAACGACATTCCATCCGACTTTGAGGTAATTCCTTTAAGTACCTCACCAACATCCCAGTATGCTGATGCTGTAAGTGGGTTTCATTCAAAGGGAAATTCACTGGACCTCAACTGGCCCCCCAAAAATTCACCCAAAAGCAATAATTTATCCTTAAAATAAACCACAAAATACGACCCAGTTTACAAATTATAATAGTCTCGTGTTAACAGGGATGAGATTTCTCAGATTTTTATCTGATTTCAGATTTTATTTTTTTTTTTTTGGATTTCAGATTTTTTTTCTCCCTCACTGGTTATGTACAATAGTATAGAGGTTATTCGCCGACGTCATAAAATCGCGTGATTGGCCGTCAAGCTTTTCTATGTTGTCCATGGTTACGCGTAGGACACTTAACGTTATGTGCGCACTGAAGCGTATTGTTTACACGTGTGCAATCATTGTGCTTGACAGCCAATGATGTCACGTGAATAACCTCTATAGGAGATTTCCAGAGTTAAGATTTTTGTATGCCCCCTGTCAGTTGTTTTTAGATATTTTTTTTATCATTGGTCAATCTCATCCCTGTGTCAAATATCTGTTTTTGGTGGTGTTTTTTTTTTACAAAAATGTCAGAAAAGGTAAAGTTGAAGTCCACAGAAAAATTGAAAACCATAAATGTTCATTTTAAATAAACCATTAATCCATTGCATAATTAATGCATTTGAGTTTTTTTTTTAATCATTTATTTCATTTTTTTTTGAGGCACGTTGTCCAGTGATTTCACCCTTTTCATTTTTTCATTTTCATTTTATTTTAGTTTTCTTTTCTTTTTTTTCTGTTTTTATTATTTCTTTTTTGTGACTGGAAACTGACCCATAGGGCTTTTACGAAATAAGGCTTGAGGCTAGGCTTGGAATTGATTTCGCTACCGCCATTTTGTGTCCTAAAAAAAAACAAAGGGCTTGAGATACATGGCGAAGCTGGAGCCTTTCTTCGGCTTTGTCACGTAGCCCAATCCCTTCATTTCGTTTTTGTGGACCTCAAATGGCAGTAGCGAAATAAGTCCCAAGTCTAGCCTCAAGCCTGGTTTCGTAAAGGCCCATAGATTACGACACAATTTCATGGCCAATTTGCTGAAGTTTTCAGTCGCAATTTTCTGTTATATTACAGAATTTCAGAGGAAAAGTTTTTCAGGATACAAATCTTGGTTTCTAGTATGAACTGGACACAATAGTAAACTTTCAGACAGAAATTAAACAATGTTTTGACCCTTGCCTATTGGGTCCTACACATGGTGTAAAAAAAAAACGCAACACTTTGTGTTGAGAACTATTATATGAAACTTGAACTGTTTATCACTTCAAGATTCAGATATGTGATACAGCCATGTCTTGGCTATGATCACCATGTAGAATTTAAGCAAAATTGGACTGAAATTGAGGGAAAAAACTAAGACCGATTTACCCAACCTCAAAACCTGATTTCCATCTTTCTTTCAATACACATTATGTGTGTATTGACCACTTATTCTGGAATACTGCAAATTTGTTTTAAAAGAGTACTCTTTCAATTGGTCATATTTTCGCCAATTTCAGCCTGATTTTGCTTAAATTCTACATGGTGATAGCCAAGACATGGTTGTATCACATAGCTGAATCTTGAAGTGATAAACAGTTTAATTTTAACATAATGGTTCATAAGTGTTAAGTTTTTGGGGGGACACGCTGTATAATACATTTTGTGTCATCGCTCATCACCATAAATTTTGTGAATTTTGCCTTTTACGAATAATATTAAATAATTGTTTGTCACCAGCCTCAGTCTGTACCAAAACGCAATGTGCACTGTCCCCAAATTCTCCTTCAAACCAGTTACAAACAATTATTTACACAAAAGATTTGAGGTCTTGCATGGTGACAATTGGTACGTGGATCGATTTGCGAAAACACCATGTAAGAATCGTTCGTATTTGACGATTTGAATCCTGATGAGGACTAGAGCAGACTAGTATAAACGTTGAGACCTTATTGCGAGAAGTGCGAACGATATAGAAGTGCGAAAGTACGAACGATTATTACATGGTGTTTCCGCAAACCAATCCACATACCAATTATTTACACCTTGGACATAAATTGACTTTGATTGTGAGAATTAGCTCACATTTTGGTACATTTTGGGTTTTGTTTTTAGAGGACACAGTCTTTGCTCGCTATGATCACCGAGATTGGACAAGAGAAAGGGCTTGACGGTCAGAATTACCAGTGCAAAGGCTGCTCACGTCCCGTGGGAATCAGTAAGTTGCTTGATAAGGCCTAAAAAAAAATTGTTGTGTTGCCCTCAGCGACCGACCGAAAAATGCCAAAACTTTGGGTCGGGATTTATTATTTTTTTTCTGAGTCCTAAAGTATAAATACTCACCATTTTTGACAGAAAATGTAAGATTTAGCAGTAAAAAAGCGTGTCTCCTCACAACGACCCAAGACCGTTGATTTATAAGCCCTGGTGACCATACATCCTGTATTTATTCCTAAATGTTTGAAAGTCTGCCAAAAAAACAACAACAATTGACCGACCGACCCAAAAATTTTATTTTTCCACTTGAGGGCAACACAACCATTTTTTTGGGGGGCCTAATTCTTCAAAAGATGCAAAAAAGGTTTGACTCAATTTATACTGTATATTATATAAATCAGTTTTTTGTCCGTAATTTTGACTAAAAATTTGGGCAGATGTCCTTAATTAAGAAGTTGTTTACAAAGTCATTTTTGAGAATTGGTTTAAAGACAAGTTGGATGATTCTGTGTCCGAACATACTTTGTCCGAACGTACTTTGTCTGAACGTACTTTGTCGGAACGTACTTTGTCTGAACGTACTTTGTCCGAACGTACTTTGTCTGAACGTACTTTGTCTGAACGTACTTTGTCCGAACGTACTTTGTCCGAACGTACTTTGTCCGAATGTACTTTGTCCGAACGTTCTTTGTCCGAACGTACTTTGTCCGAATGTACTTTGTCCGAACGTTCTTTGTTCGAATGTACTTTGTCCGAATGTACTTTGTCCGAACGTTCTTTGTCCGAACGTACTTTGTCCGAATGTACTTTGTCCGAACGTTCTTTGTCCGAACGTACTTTGTCCGAATGTACTTTGTCCGAACGTTCTTTGTCCGAACGTACTTTGTCCGAATGTACTTTGTCCGAACGTTCTTTGTTCGAATGTACTTTGTCCGAATGTACTTTGTCCGAACGTTCTTTGTCCGAACGTACTTTGTCCGAATGTACTTTGTCCGAACGTTCTTTGTCCGAACGTACTTTGTCCGAATGTACTTTGTCCGAACGTTCTTTGTCCGAACGTACTTTGTCCGAATGTACTTTGTCCGAACGTTCTTTGTTCGAATGTACTTTGTCCGAATGTACTTTGTCCGAACGTTCTTTGTCCGAACGTACTTTGTCCGAATGTACTTTGTCCGAACGTTCTTTGTCCGATTGTACTTTGTCCGAATGTACTTTGTCCGAACGTTCTTTGTCCGAACCGAGCTTTGTCCGAACTGGGCTTTACACTTGATACCTTTTTAATAATGGGGTACGTTCAGACAGCGTGTTAAATTCGCTAAAACAACTGTTTTAACCCGATCGGTTTTAGCAATATGTGTCTGGACGCTCTGAAACAGTTTTTTATCTAAAACCGATCTGTTTTATCCGCCGCTAAAACACTCAAGTTAAAACTGCTCGGGAGGAGGGTTTAGCGCTTAAAACCGATCGAGTTTACTGCTAAAACGCTGTCGTGACAGAATAACTCTCCGACATCCTGTTTCAGTGCAGAGAAGCCTGGCAGTTGGTTAATACGTAACACCTGTTGTGACGCGCTTGTTTATATTCAACACACAGATAAATCCGTGTGCTTTATTTTATAACTGGAAGCCCGAACATGGTCAAGGCACAGTGCATGACCTCTTAAAACCAAAAATAAAACCCATCTGTTTTAACTGCAAACAGTAAAACGCTGTATGGACGCAACAGAGTGTTAACATTACGACTTACCCCCCTGTGGTTGCTGAGTGGTTTAACTCAATTGGTTTTAAATAAAAGGCTGTCGGAACGGTACGTTCAGACAGTACCATAGGTACTATGGAGATACCGGTGTTGTACTAATTTATTCTGAGCTATCCTAGCACTTTCATAAAGCTTTTCTGTGATGAGATTTTGTTTCTCCAAAACTTGCCAACATTTTGTCTTACAGTCTACGGCAAGGCCCGGGTTTGTAACTACAATGGCGGATACTACTGCTACGATTGCCATAAGGATGATGAGGCTATCATCCCAGCTAGAATCCTCTACAACTGGGACTTCCGCAAACACAAAGGTAACTAAGTTTGTCAAAGCATCGATCACCAGTAATTCAGATATGCTAAAAAAGTGCACACGTCAGGATCATTAATAGGGTATTAACAAAACGGAGGCTCTGATCTGGCTCCGGCTACGGCTTCATTTCATGAGTTCATTTTAATATAACGGTACATGAATGTTAAATGATTTTGGTCGGGAGATATGATCTATCTCCCGACCAAAATAATATTCATGATTTACTGTGGTACCTGCTGCGATATTGGATTCGATTCACCCCCCTGACACCAGTTAGCTCGATGGCCTAGCGGTATGGGATCTGGGGCCGATTTCATAAAACTTACGACGCGTCGCAGAGTTAAGACGCATCCTTTCTCTATGGACTCACCGCATAGATGCGACGCGTCGCAAATCGAGTTGCGACGCGTCGCAGAGCTTTATGAAATCGGCCCCTGCACTAGTAAGCAGGAGGTCGTTGGTTCAAATCCCACCTGAGCCAGCAGGTGATTTTTTTCACGTGCACTCACAAGCACTGGGTATATAGAGTGCTCATCCACGTCGGTGAAGGGCAAGCCTAATTTGCATAATATAACGGGTATCAAAATAGAGGCTTTTGGCTGCGGTTCAGAAGTAGATTTTCTGTAGTGAAACGTCATCTGGTCATTCGGTGTCTTAATCCTCAAATTGTTTTTAGTGCTGGTCTCATTTTTGTCCATGTTTCTTTGCTTGTCCTGTTTTTTTCTGTTTTAGTCGCTGTCCACACCAAGTTGTTCCTGCAGCAGATTGAGGAAATGCCACTGCTTGACATCAAGGATTGTAACATGTCGCTGTACAAGGCCTCCTCGGAACTCAATCATGTCATGGTATAAAGCACTGCATCTGCAACATTGTTCTTTGTGTCCAGGGGCCGACTGATGAACTTTACTGTGAATGAATCTTAATAACTAAGCAAAGTGTGATGGCATAATATAAATCACTAATGGTGACACTGACAACTCAACTTAAGATTAATCTGAAGTGTTCGGTGAAATCCAGCCCTGGGGTCGATTTAACTAATGCTTTGCGATCATCATAACAACCAAATCCATGGCTAAACAGAAAGTTGCTACACAAAGCAGTGATCGCTTTTCCATTTAGCGATGGATTTGGGCTTTAGCGATGATCGCAAAGCGAATAGTGAAATTGACCCCTGGAGTCCATTTCACCAAACTCATCGTAACTTACTATCAGTCGTAGGACTTATGATACATTGCAGCCCTATATAGGATACGATGGGTTACGGACTTACGGTCGATCGTAGCGCTTTGTGAAATCAACCCCAGGACTTTCAATCAATCAGTCATTTGATTATTCGATCGAGATCAATTGATCAAGATAAGCATTCATTGGATTGGTCTCTTTGGGCGTTAACGAAACGGAGGCTCAGGCTCCGTCTCAGGCTCCGGCTTCATTTTCATGAACCTATCAGTGGATCGGAAGTAGATTCTCTGGTTCAAAAAAGGAAGACAGAGCTTCAGTTTTAATGAAAAACCAAAACATATATTTCCAGCATATGGATGCCGGAGTTGGAGCCTGAGCCCGAGCCTGAGCCGCCGTTTCGTAAACCCCCTTTGAATTGAGCCTTACCCTAGATCCCACACCTTAATTTTTGTAGTGGTTTCTAGTTGGGGCCAATCTTTTCATTTGATGTCGTCTTTCCTTTTTTTTACAGAGAGTAAGATCACAGTTGAAGTACCTGAAAGCTTACCTGTTCACATGTAAGCAGTCTGTTGCAGAAGAACTGCGCAAGAAGATCTGGCCGAGAGAGTACATGCTGGACCACGTTCACCTGTATAGTGTACAGGTAAGATTCAGAGATACACAAGTGGTCTTACGTCAGCTTGTGCAATTGCTACATCTTTGGGCCTTTTCCAAACCTCGGCTCTGGCTCCGGCTCTGGCTCTGTCATGCATATGCTGGATGGAAATATAGGTTGTGGTTTTTCATTGAAGCTGAAGCTCTGTTTTCCTTTTCAAACCAGAGAGTCTACTTCCGAAACGCAGCCAAAAACCTCTGTTTTAATACCAGAAATGCCTGAAATGGAGCCTGAGCCGGGGATTGGTAAAGGCCTCAATAATTCAACTATCTGTTAAGGGAGCCCTCTTGTGGTGATTATTTGCCAGGGTACAGTAAGATGCTGGGTGAAGGGTTGTTGTGCGCATGTAATATCTACATGATGAAATGCACGTGTTATGCAGAATTCAATGTTATTTAACAAAGCGCCCTCTGTTGACAATGCTTGTCTCTTGCCATTATTTGCAGGACTTCCTCCAAGTGCAGTCGGGTGTGCTGCTGCACTTCCTGCGCAAGGTCGTCGTCTTTGCGGCCAAGCATGTCCAGCAGTGCGCCCTCTGTAGTCAGAAGGGCTTCATCTGCCTGATCTGCGAGAGCCCCAAGATCATCTATCCATTTGATACGGATCTGACGGTCAGGGTATGTATTGCTACCCTCCTTCCCCCTTTCCTTAACTCCAGGGGCGTTTTCCCAAACCCCGACTCCAGCTGAGGCGCGCTCCGGCTCAGGCTCCAGCTCAGGCTCCAGCTCAGGCTCCAGCTCAGGCTCCAGCTCAGGCTCCAGCTCAGGCTCCAGCTCAGGCTCCAGCTCAGGCTCCGGCTCAGGCTCCGGCTCAGGCTCTGGCTCAGGCTCCAGCTCAGGCTCCAGCTCAGGCTCCAGCTCAGGCTCCAGCTCAGGCTCCAGCTCAGGCTCCAGCTCAGGCTCAAGCTCAGGCCCCAGCTCAGTCTCCGGCTCCGGCTTCAGCTCAGGCTCCAGCTCGGGCTCCAGCTCAGGCTCCAGCTCAGGCTCCAGCTCAGGCTCAAGCTCAGGCTCAAGCTCAGGCCCATGCTCAGGCTCCAGCTCAGTCTCCAGCTCGGGCTCCAGCTCAGGCTCCAGCTCAGGCTCCAGCTCGGGCTCCAGCTCAGGCTCCAGCTCAGGCTCCAGCTCGGGCTCCAGCTCAGGCTCCAGCTCAGGCTCCAGCTCAGGCTCAAGCTCAGGCTCAAGCTCAGGCCCATGCTCAGGCTCCAGCTCAGTCTCCGGCTCCGGCTTCAGCTCAGGCTCCAGCTCGGGCTCCAGCTCAGGCTCCAGCTCAGGCTCCAGCTTAGGCCCTAGCTTACCTTTAATCTATAACTGGAAACAAATCCCAGCACTAGGGTGTGTTACTTTCCAACCTGTTATTTCGGTAGGTCTAGAGGTGTAGCTTCCTCCGGTGAAGGGATTTTGTTCACTTTGGCAACAGAGGTGTTATCTTGGCGTTTTGTTGTGATTTGTTTTTTCTTATCTCCATTTTTGTTTCAGTGCGACACGTGTAAAATCGTTTTCCACAAGACCTGTAAATCGGACGTCACTCCTTGTCCCAAATGCGAGCGCCGTCTTCTTAGGAAACAACAGCTTGAGACGTCTCCGCAAGTTCTGGACTTTGCATCGCCCTTCACGTAGAATCCCTCCAAAAGTTTGGTCAGTCCGATTGATAAAATTTGTGGTAATAATAATAATAATAATAATAATATAGGACATTTATATTGCGCAGCTACTATATGAATATACTCTACTGCGCATTACAAATTTATTATTATCCCTGGTCATTGGGCTATAATTTACATTCCTGAAACCATCTCAACTCCCTGGGGAGTATACAGCCCTGGCTACCGTATTCAGTGCACAGAGGCTAATCAAACCTCAAAGCCATCTCTACCCTCGCAGTTACCCATTTACACCTGGTTGAAGAGGAGCAATATGTGACAAAGCGACTTGCCCAAGGACTCAAACACCATTAACCCATGGGTGGATTCGAACCCACAATCTGTAGATTGACCACAAGACTCAAATCTAGACACAGCTTTCTCCACTCAACTGAATCCCTTGATGGCTCTGCACACAGTCAAAGGATCACAGTATGTTCTACCCACCTCCAGTCTGTGACGCACAAGCTCTCCTATGGACCTAGTGAGTCACTCCCTCCAGGTTTAAGTGAGGAATGGCCTATACCTGGTCATGTCTAAATCGCCTACGGACTGGAACAGGACGATGCAAAGTCCTTATGCAGAAATGGGGCTACAAATTAATTAAATGCAAAATGTTACACTGTGCCGTGTGAAAGGATGCAAAAGCGGCCAGCATTAAACCGTTTCGTGTAAAATTTCACAACCGTGAGAGAATTTCTCAATGGTTGAGATTTCTTTCAGCGTTGTGTGGAAAGGCCTTATGTTGCAGCACCATAATGTGTTATCTCTTTCGGGTTCATTTTGCAAAACCTTAACATTTCAAAACCAATGCACTGTATATTTTGAACGATTGGATTTGTCTTTTTAATTGAGCAGATTTGGGGGGGAGGTGTTTTGTTGATTTTTGGTATAAATATAGTTGAATAAAGGTAGTCAAAATTATTATTTAATTTATTTGAATCTCATGCAAAGGTGCTATATGAAATTAACCAGTATTGTTAAATACTGAGTCGGCTATACAGTAATTCAAGCACACGGTTTTGAATGGCGCCCTCTATTGATTAAAACAAGAAACTGCGGTGGTGTTTACCTTTAAAGGTAGTATCATACTTTGGTAAGATGAACCAAGATTTCCCATGGTGACTGTTTACGAACTGTTGAGTCCATAATTTTCTGTCTCAAACTCAATACTTTGTTTTTTAGGACTAATTGCAAATACTGCACGCTGCCTTTAATGTTGTCTTTTCGAGCAGTGATCAAGTATTGTTTCAGCCACTAAATTGTACACAAAAACCATACCTTCAAAGTATAACGACCCCCCCCCCCTCCCCTCCCCAAGAAAACAAAAGACCTATTCTTTTAGACCGGTCAGAACCAGTTGACCAGTGACCAGTCCAAAGGTGTTAATTTCACCAGTAAGTCTTGCTTGAGAAGACAATAACCCAGAATCCTACACCCATTGTAATTGTAAGGGGCGTCTGGTTTCGCCCCTCAGACTTAACACTCCTATTGTTCTTCATCACTGGAGTTTTTGATTTCCTCTCAGCCAAAAAAGTATACACCTTGTATGTTTACACTTCCTGTTGTGTTTTGGCACTGTTAAAATCCCCTATCATTACTGCAGTGTGGTGGATTAATTACATAGGTCAACCTTCTCAGTGTTTTATACAAGTTTGTTGTTTATTTATGGGGTGTAACGTTCCGTTTGTGTGAAACCCAGGCACGATACTGGAGGTATATAGCTAGCTACAGTGGTTTATTGCCAGACCAGAAAGACCAAAAATTGAATTTACAACAAAATAATATAAACATAATTTGGAAGGATACAAGTTTAAATTGCTGCAAACTGTGGCCAATTTCATAAAGCTGCTTAACTAACTAGCACAAAATCTGCTTAAGCATGAAAAGTCTTCCTTAATCAAACAGGATTACGAACCGAATTTTCATGTGGTGTTTACTGCTTTTGACTTGTATTCAGCCATTGTTTGCTGAGCATAACATTCACAAGGAGTTTTGACTGGCATACTGATCTCATTGACCAAGGTTTTTGGTGCTTAAGCAAATTTTGGTGTTTAAGCAGCTCTATGAAATTGGCCCCAGCTCATCAGCCAAAACAATGACCTGAAATTTATAAAAATGCTTAGAGTTATGAGGACCTGGTGCGTTTCGATCCTAGCAGGATCTTTATCGAAGGCTAAATGACAAGAGGACAAGAACGTGCAAGTAAAGATACACACAAAACGCGAAGGAGGTTAGGGAAAATGTTACTAAAAAAGTGTGCTAAAGATTATAGAGGCACAGATAAAGAGTTGCGGTCCACTATGTGAAGAACTGTTTAATGTTTTACAAAATGTAGAGATTTAACTTGACTTATTAAGTTCTGGGCCTCCTACAGTAATAATACTTGTCTCTATGTTCCACACTTTTTTTCTAATGACATACTTAAGGTAGTATCATACTTTGGTAAGAGACCAAAACAGAAATGTTCACAGATTTACATATAACTTTCAGGGCATGAAGATGATACTGGTAGAAACCTACCGTTAAAATATTTCCGCCTGAAATGGTGTATTTATCCAGAAATTCATAAAACAACGACCGAAAATCTTGTTGATCTTTTGAAAGATCAAAAATAAAAGAGAAAAGACTTAAGAAATACTGTGGCCGTTTTTCACTGTTTTCTCCAAAAGTTGGCACTGTATGGGACTGAAATTTTCACAGATTACTTTTACTGTATCTTCCTTGATATTTTTGCCCATGAATCTGCATTTCTTGGACAAAAACCAAAGTATGATATACTACCTTTAATAATACTAAAAATAATAAGATTCATTAACCAAAACTACAGGATACTTTAACCACAAATGAGAGTCAGTGAATCTTAACTTTGAAGACTTCAAATATAATCGGTTTTTAATAAGTGAGTAAATTTGAATATTACTAAACAGTTATTAAGTGCATTTCCCTTATGGTAATTGTAATAACGGAGGATCTTAAATGGGACCTTAGGGAGACTTTCCCATAGGGTCGTGCACAAACTTGACTTACCTATTTCTAAACATCCTCAAAACTAATGAACTTGAAATTGACATATGTTCATATTGAGAGCATTCTCTGTCTTCTTTTAAAATATGGACATTAAAAATGTGTCTTTAAAAGGTAGCTGGTACCTTAGGGAGACATCGAAAAGTCTCCCTAAGTCCTGATTTCTCCCTAATGTCCACTTTTAGATGCTTACATGTCTCCCTAATACCCCATTTGTAATTATTTCTGTCCCATTTTACTTCTCCGAGGACCAAACATGCAATCAAGAACGTTTTTATGAAAATAATACTATATCACGTAATATCTTGAATCAACATGTCATTTGACATTTTTAATTTTACAAAAAGGTTTCCAAATCCACCCTACAGAAGCATAATGTCAATGTGGTCCAATTATCCCTCTGTTAGAACTTTTTCCCTTTTTCTTGTTACATAAGATAAGGAGCATTTTGTCAGGGTCCTTTTCCAAACTTCGGTTCCGACTCAGGCTTTGACTCAGGCTCCATTTTGTGAATCCATTCTAAAATAACGGGTATCGAAATAGAGGCCTTTGTCTACGGTTCGGAAGTAGATTCTCTCTGGTTTGAACAAGAAAACAGAGATTCAGCTTCAATGAAAAACCACAACCTATATTTTCAGCATAGGATGTCAGAGCTGGAGCCTGAGCCTCCGTTTCGTAAACCCCCTTAACTCAGATATTGACACAACTTGTATAGTTAATCGCAGTGGATTAAAATTGAGAATATATGTGTTGCAATAACTGTAATTTATAAGTAAAGATCTTTTTAAAGTGTAAAACAGTAAAGACATTACATATTTGAATAAAAAAAAGGCTGATTTACACAAATTTAATTAATTTAATTACCAACTGAGATGACCAGATATAATACTAGAAGTTAGTACAGTCCTGGGTTTCAATCCCAGAATTGTCATGGGGCCAATTATATGGAGCTGCTAAGCACACAAAAAATTGCTTAGCACAAACATGTCTTGCCCAATAAAACAAACCACCATGAAAAAGTCCATTTGATATTCATGGTCGATCAGCGAACAACAGCCAAAGAACAATCACAAGTGAAACACAACACGTGGACATTTGGTTGTTAATCCTGTTTTTATCAAGACAGAAATGTCATGGTTAGCAAATTGTTGTGCTAAGCAGGGCCGTGAATTTGGCCCCTGGGCTCATGTGAAAGACTCTGCCGTTGAAATATGGATGGATTTCACAACCCACCGAGGTTAATCTTAAATGTAAATTGCCAGTATTACCATGGTGATTTGTATTGTGACATCACACTTTGCTCAGCAATTAGGATTGTTCTTACACTTAAAGGGATGGTACAGAACTGGTGTTTGCGACAAAACCGTTGCTGACAGTGAAAGCACATTATGTAATCCATCATATACCTTAACTGACAAACCTGTAGAAGTTTGAGGTCAATCAGCCATCTGGGTCACGAGAAAATAGTGAAAACCCGTGTACGGAGAACTGTACACATTTCAACGAATGAATAAAACGCTTCGAAGCGATTTATTCCAATCGGAAAATTGTTTCATTTATTTCTCAACGAATATGGCATTTCAGACAAAAACATTTCATGGGATATTTTCTCCTATCATCACCATTATACTTTGTAAGTTTTATGTGAATCTGTGATTATGAAGTGTATTTTGTCTTACCAATTCTGTACCCTCCCTTTAAGCTCAGTCTTTGTGAAATCGACCACGTACCCCATAATCATTTTTATATAAGATATTAAGAACCAGTGTAAAACATAAGCAAATTTGTCAAAATAAGCAGTCCAAAGAAACTGTTATTAAATTTCTTAAGCGTACCTAATGAATCTAAGTAATTGGTGTTCGGTACTATTAGGAATGACACTGTTTAAAACTTCACATAAAAGATGTAAGTTGATGTTAAAAGGCCTATTATACAGGGTGTCCCAGAAAAAAACCGCAACACTGTGTCGGGAACCATTATGTTAAAATTAAACTGTTTATCACTTCAAGATTCAATTATATGATACAACTATGTCTTGGCTATCGCCATGTAGAATATAAGCAAAATCGAGCTAAAATTGGCGAAAATATGACCAATTGAAAGAGTTCTCTTTAAAAACAAATTTGCAGTCTTCCAGAATAAGTGGTCAGTACACACATAATGTGTATGAAAGAAAAATGAAAATCGGGTTTTGAGGTTGGGCAATTCAGTCTTATTTTTTTTCACTCAATTTCAGTCCAATTTTGCTTAAATTCTACATGGTGATAGCCAAGACATGGCTGTATCACATATCTGAATCTTGAAGTGATAAACAGTTTTAATATAATGGTTCTCGACACAAAGTGTTGCATTTTTTTTTTTTGGGGGGGGGTCACGCTGTACAACTATGATTAATTTACAAGTGAATTAGTATAAGTTTGATATCGATGTAACTTCTTTGAGACATTCCATCAAAATGTGTTTTTACAATAATTTATTTACATTGATTAAAAATGAATGGAGAAATAAAACATTTTATGATAATGGTGTACTGACGCGAATCCTGCCATTGCAATGTGGCATATTTTTCATGTGTATGTGTTTGTCGTGGCTGTTAAAGGTGAAATTCTTCTCAATTTCCCGGGTCATGTATTGGAGATCGTTTTTGCTTCATTTTCTGAAAAAGGTTTTGATTTAGGTAAAGGCTAATTTTATAGGTAAGTTTACAGTGAAAATAGACTATCATCAATTCAATATGTTTCCAAGCACGGACTAGGCACTTCATATGAAATTATGATAAAATGAAATAAATACCTTTTGGTCACTAAAGTAGCATTGGTTATAAAAAGGTTTGCATCGAGAACACACAATGTAGCCCCCTTTAAAGGGAGCATATATGATTTGCAAAGATGTGCGTTTTGACTGAATTTGGTGTACTTAAACAGAAGTGAAGGTCTTAAACTTCCTTACAGACGTTGTTTCATGTACCTTTATACGCTTTGTTCGTCTGGATAGCAGAAATACGGCCGAAATAATCTTGCCCCCTCCGAATCCTTCACGGTTAAACCACGCTTTCGAAATGCTACTAAATTTGTTTTTGGAGGCCTTGCAAATCATGTATGCTGCCTTTAAATTATAATGCATTTGTTTATCTTAAATGGTATCTAAAGACAAAGAAAATGGTTGAAAGGTATATTACAGTTTGAAAATCATAAATGAATACCGGCTTTTGATAAGTATTTGATAAGTAAGTTGAATTGGGTGAGCACACGGGAACATAATACTGAACAGGAATTGAACCTCATACCCCTTGTGTAAGGTCCAAGCACTCCATCATCTGAGCTGTTCAGCTCTCTCGGATGTTAATGTCAACTTTTTACTAAATCGTTCGCTAAATCACCCTTCGATGGCCGGTTCAGAAGATGAATTTGACGACGATGATGACGACATGGTCTTCTCCAGAAACTCCCGGACCTTGGCCTGAAGTTCCGACTGCTCGCTGGCCCTCCTACGGTCCAGCATCTCGGAGAACCTCTCCCGACAGATCTTGACGGCTTCGTCCTGGCTCTCCGGACTGGAGTGGCGCCGTCGGGACAGGGCGGCGAACGTCGCCGGTAGGTTAAGGAGCATCTTGCGGCGAGCGTCACGCAGCGGCTTCTCGGCGCGCCACTCCGAGGCCGGCGTGCTCTGAGACGGGGACGGGAGAGCGCAGGGGGACGTAGGCACCAAGGGATCGATGTCAGCAAGCTCCAGCACCGGCTGCATTCGCCCACTCTGAATGATCTTGATGTTTGGGATGGGGGCTCGGGGTGAGAGTGGTGGATGCGGGGTGTAAGACGGAGTATCCGGACGCTCGGAGTTTCGCCCATTCTGCTCTGCATCCGTCAGATGGGAATTCAACGACGATCGTTGACATTTGGGTGATTGTAAAGAAGGGCAGAAGTTCTTACGCTGTTCATCCGGGGAAGGAGGAGTCATCGTTACATCCACCGATAGCTCACCCACACTTACAGTGGACATCGACTTCATCCCCAGACTCTCGGTGGAGACAGATCTGTGAAGAATTTCTGACGATCGTGGGAGAAGCTTCGGGGAGTTGCGGGGTGAATCTCGTGGGGATCCGTAGGGCGAATCTCTCGGTGAATCGGTCTTGTAAACGTTGCCTTGCCATGCGTGTTTACCGGGAAATTTATCGCCTAGAATCTTTGGCGAGCGGGATCCCGGCGAAGCCGGTAGATTCTTGACACTGCGGGACCTGATGTCTAGTGGCGGCGATTCGGAGTACGAGTTCGCGTCGCAGTCCGACTCTTCGGAGACGGACGCCTCGCCGTTTTTCAGCTTCAACTGGAGGAGTTTGCTGGCCAGTGCCAGGTCGTTCTCGCTGTACCTCCTGGGCCCGGCCCCGTTGGCTATGTTGCGCCTGCAACCGGCCACTGCGGAACCGATCCTCGGCAGGCGATATCGACTGTACTCGGACGGACTCGTCAGGTGTCCGTTCCCACCATTCTCGTCCACGCTCGAGAACGGACTGCGGTGATGACAACTCCCGTTGTTGTTGGAGTTTCTTGACTCTGTCGACGAACGTCCTTCCAGGTCCATCCACACCTTGATGGAATTGCCAGCCATGTTCAGTTCGTGAAGAGTCTTCTTCAGATCCTCGGTCGTCCGCCGCAAGAGCTTCACCGACTTCTTTTCGTTGGATTCCAGCTTCCCCAGTGTGGTCTTGAGCAGTTTTTGCTCTCCGTTGTTGAGCTGGCGAGCGATCTCGCTGCGACGGTCCAGCTGGCCGGCCGTCAGTCCCTGCTTCTGCTTGCCGGCGCGAAACTTAGAGCGATTCATATCTTCTTCCATCCTGCACTGTTCCTAGGGTTTCAAATGAGCGCGGCCGGTGCCGTCTCTCCACGACTTCAACTAGACAGCCCAAAGTTGCCAATCTGTGATGTCACAGGTCATACAATCTATTTTTGGACAGCGTGGCAAATTTAAAGACGCCAGGCAAACAAGTCGTCCATTAAAATCAGCATTACCCTCGGCTGGCCAGTTGCGGTCAGTCTAGCCAGGTGTGAATCTTTTCCTGAAAACTTAGTACGAACTTAACCTGGTGTCAGTGTTTACTCTTGACCAACCGCAAAATTGATACAGGTATAGGCCTACTCGTGTTTGGTTGATAAGCAATCTCGATTTCTTGCTAAAGAAATAATTAAGCTCCTATTCGTTTTATGGAGATTGCTGTTCTAAAAACAGAAACACGACGTCTGCTTTCTCCGCTAGCACGCTATTTTTGTCCGTAAGCGCATTGACCGGATAAAAAGCAATTAACTTTTTCAGCTGTAAAAATGTCAGACTGGAAAAAAACCGCGATATCGGAAGTTCAAGAAAGAGACAATTCGAAATTAAAGGACCAATCAGAGAGAGGGTTAGAGAGGCGCGCATTATTTTGGCGGGCCAGGTCTAGAAAAAAAATTTAATTTCAACAAGCTGTATACCAATTTAAAAGGAATATCATACTTTGGTTTTTGTCAAAGAAATGCAGATTCATGGGCAAAAATATCAAGACAGATACAGTAAAAGTAATCTATGAAAATTTCAGTCCCATACGTTGCCCACTTTTTGAGAAAACACCGAAAAACGGCCACAGTATTTCTGAAATGTTTTCTCTTTTATTTTTGGTCTTTTTAAAGATCAAAAAAAATTTCGGTCGTTGTTTTACTAATTTCTGGATAAGGAGGCCTACATCATTTCAGGCGGAAAAATTTTAACGGTATGTTTCTACCACCACCATGCATCTTCATACCCTGTAAGTTATACGTAAATCTGTGAACATTTCTGTTTTGGTTTCTTACCAAAGTATGATACCATTAACATTCTTGTAGGTGTGATCTGTAAATATCCCCTAGACGTGGCCGCCCACAATATCACAACACATAGATCACCACTATATAAGATGACCACCTCTGTCACTCAATTGTAATTGTAGCAAAATGGACTTTTCCAGACAATCAGTAATTGCTCCGTGATGCATGAATGGATTGCATTGAAATTTGGTCAGAAATTACCCAGTGAAATATTGAATGCAATAGACTAAAAATGAAATAGCTGAAAACATACAATTTCTCTTCATATTTTTTTGAAAATGGGTATCGTTTGGGGGACACACTATTAAAGTTTATACCTGTATACGTACATCTGTGGTGACATTATTTTCTGTTTTGGTTTTGTATTTGACATCAAAATCTCAAGCAATCTTCCAGATTAGCATTTAGAGCGCTGTCATGGGGCCAATTTCATAAAACTGTTAAGCACAAAAATTTGCTAAGCATGACATTTCTGTCTTAATAAAAAACAGGGTTAACAACCAAATTTCCACGTGTTGTGTACCACATATGATTGTTCTTTGGCTGTTGTTCACTGACCATGAATATCAAATGGAATTTTCAATGGTGGTTTATTTTATTGGGCGAGACATTTTTGTGCTTAGCAAATTTTCGTGCTGAACAGTTTTATGAAATTGGCCCCAGTTCTGTTTGCTAAGGAGCAGGCGCGGTTCTACGGGGGGGGGGTGAAAAAAAAAGTCTTGAAAATGACATAAAAAACGCGTTGTGTGGGCTATAATGTGCATGTTTTTCGACCCCTAATAAGACATAGCAGAAGCGAGTGTTAGAAGAACCCAAAATATTGGGTCTTCTAGCCCCCCCAAAAATTAATGGCTCTTCTAGCCCCCCCCCCCCCCCCCCCCCCCCAAAAAAAATGTTGGCTCTAGAACCGCACCTGCTAAGGAGCGATTAAAAAACCCTTTGTTTTATCTTGCGCTCTTTTATTGAACATAATTATAGCATTAACGCAGCCCAGAACACGTGTCTCAAGACTAGGCAGGTGGTATAATAACGTGTGGC